>OZ002737.1:28933653-29130768 GCA_963924305.1 Polygonum maritimum
CATTATCATCTTATCCTTCTTGCACGGGTTCACAATCACATTCATTTTCCTTAATCAAACAATATTCAATTCAGAGTACTACCTCACTAACAAAATTATGTCTTCCAATCCATATCAACTACGATAACCTAACTTTTAGTAGCATTCAATTCTCCACCCTAATTTCCAATCTATTTTTATTCCGATACGATAACACAGTTTCTGCACACTATCAAACCATTAAATGCATCCATTAGCATTTAATTGCATCCAAAAATTTAGTTTGAATTAACAATACTAACTAACCAAATTTTGCAATCGATAAATCAATTCAAATGGACGTACCTTGTCCCTAATTCGAGTAATAGGACTTGAGGTACAAAATTAAAGGAAGATGAACCACTCACCCTAAGAAGATGAGATAGAAAAGCTTCGTCAACGGTATGAATTTCTTTTTATTGTTGGTGATTTTTTTACTACAACCTATAAGCATAATGGAATAAATTTCTTTTCCCCCTCCCACTCAAGCCCGCTATAAATTTCCTTCCGCTCAAGCCCACTCAACCTAGAGTGCACTGAGAAAAGGTTGCTCGACTTATTGATAGCACACGGCGGAGCTCTCTAATCAGCTCAAGAGCAAGCCGAGCATAAGTTGGCTTTCGTGATACCGACACTCTACCACCAATACATTCAACGCATCAAACCTCCCACGATATTCTCGCATAAGATGGCGATATGGGTGTCCCATGATGCAATTGTGTGCAAAATGTTCCCAACACGGTTAGCCTCGACAAGGGTGAGCTAAAATGGTGTGCCGGTTTATTCTTAATTCCTTTATCAACTACAATTCGTGTACTACTACATAATAATTAAGCATGTTAATCACTCTATATTGTTTAATCTTGGTTCATTGGCAATATATCAAACATGTACAAGATCTTTAGTGAAATGTGATGAGATTAGCAAAGGCTAGAATTTGTTAGTTTTTTCATATTTAGTTTATATGTGTATTAGGGTCAATGTTGTTGTTGTGTTCTTGAAATTAGACTATGTAAAAATTACATTAATTAATTAAACAAAAGCTTACATATTTTTTTTGTACAAATAATATATCCTATAGTTTTTTTAGCAATATGACCACTACTTTAATCTTTCAAGAACGCTAACCCTTGACAAGAAAGCACGTATACGTTCATTACAAAGGCAAAATTAAAACATAAATGATGTTCCACACATATGAAAGATTGAATTCAAGAATTGGAAGAAATATGGTGAATGTTAGATATTTCGAGAAGGAAAATCAAAACAATTACAACTATATATATAAAACCATATAACAAAATAGAGCAATATCTACAAGTTGTATTTATAGATTGAACTACTTAAGATTTAACCAAATAAAAGTATCATGTACGAAAAGTGTGCACAACGCCCGACACCTAGTTGTTGTTGTTGACGCCGGAAGGAAGAGACGAGACATCGGGCCTATCGGATAGAGTCATCTTGGATTCCAGTTCCCAGATTCGCACTCGGAGGTGCGCAATGAGGGTGTAAGCCTCCTCAAGAAGGCTGACATGAGCCATCTTGTGTGTGTGCATCATATTCGGCCAGATGAGTTCTTCAAGGCGCTTTAGTGTTATTGTAATTTGTTGTCGGCGGTCTTGTTCTTGTAATCGATGTTTTTTCTTTATTAGGTCAATGTCTTAAAAAAGGAGATATTTATATCACAAAATAACCCTATTATATTTTTGTGATATTTATATCACAAGATTTTTGTCTCACACAACCAAAATAATCAGTGACTTAGAAGGTCCAAAAATACAGTATGTCCCAACAATATAAGACCACAATGTTTATTTAGTGAATGAAATGATTATGCCACATTGTTGTATTTGTTCAATTCAAGTTCAGTGTTGGGTGAACAGAAAATACCAAACCAAAACATAAAGAAACAGAATTATCACACACTTTGCCCTCCCATCACTTGCCCCATACACAAAGACAAATGAACTCATTCGAACCATTTTGCACATTTACAACATGATGATCCTCATTCACAGATCGCTGTAGAACCAAACAAGCCTCAGCCATGCTAGAGATTTCTCTACAAGTTAAATCGATGTTATCTTCCACAAAATCAATCGATGTTCACTGCTCTGAATTGAATCCATGTCCAGAGCAAATTATGTATCATAGATACAACAGAAGGAATTGAACCTGCCATTCTTATGCTAATCTATTACTATATACTAAAGCGGAAGCAAATTCTGCCACCATATTGCGCCACATCACCCCCCCTTATTAAAAAAATTATCTTATCACATCTTAGCTTTATCATAATATATAATCTTAATCTTATTTTTATTTAATTAAAATATTGGTTCTATCTTAAATTTTGAGTTTCCTTAATTAATATTCTATCTTAATGTATAAATCTCAATCTTATCATTATAAGATTACCTATTTTGTTCATAAATAGATCTATCTTAATCTTTTTATTTACAAAAAACTTTTTTACCCAATTATTGAAATAATATATTATTACTAAGTATTTTTTCGTAATTCTTTTCTAATATTTTCTAAAAAATATCAATAGTAGAAAATTCTACCAACATATTTATGCCATATCTTTTTTTATTATTAAAATAGCATTTTTTTTCTATACAAGATAATTTCGTTGTTCTTTTTATCATATTAAATATTCTCTATAGTTTTTAATATAATCTTTAACATTATATACTGATTACATTCTAGATAAAGATAGATTTGTTATTAAAATAATGATTCATTAATATTTTTATTTTATATCTATATAATTCTTATTTATTTAATTTGTTACAAAATAATAAAATATATACAAGATAGTTTCATTATATTTTTTATCATATTAAATATTCTTTATATTTTTAATACAATACTATATTAATCTAATTTTTTTAAATTATTGATTAATTTATATAAGTTAGTTTATGCAGTTTAATTTAAATTCCTCAATTTTTATTTATGTATAAAAAAAGCTAATATAAAAATATACGAGAATTATATTATTTTATAATCTATCGTTTTAATAAATATAGACGTATGATGATATTTGTAATTATTATAGTGAATTCATACACAAGATAAAAAAAACGCCCCCGTACAAGGTGTGGGTCATTAGCTAGTTTATACCCTAAATCTGCAAAAAAATTGCAGATTGGACGGAAAAATCTTGTGATATTTATATCACAAAAAATTTGCTCCAACTTCAATAGTTTCTCCATTTTGGAGATTCAGTATTTATTGGAGTAACTCATGATTGGACGGAAGGGTTGAACATGTAGGGAAAAACGACTTTTACATTTAATTAACCCACTATGATAAAATGATAGACATTTTGGAGATCACTTTGGGGAAGCTGTTGGGGTTAAAATTAGGATATAAATCTCCAAATTCACATCTTTCAAGAATTTGGAGATGTTGTTGGAGATGTCCTAAAATGTTATAAAAACATTAACATTTGTATAAAATGATGGACATTTATTGCACCAAGTTTTCTTTGTTTATAGTATTATAGATAAACTAGTGATCGGGCCCGTGCATATGCAAGGGGGTTCATATTATAAAAAAAATTATATATAGAATTTTTGAATTATTTGTTATTAAACATAATTTGAGCATATTGAATTATTTCATATATAAAAATTTTGAAATTTTTTTTCCCAAAAAATCTCTCTAATATTTTTTTTGTAGGTTTACATCACACATCAACTTTTTTTTCTAATTTTTCAACAAATATTTTAAGGCTATTTAGTTTATGTATTCTTTATTAGATATTTTATAGGCTACAATGTTAGTACTTTTTTTTAAACATGATATTTTATTCATTTTCTAACACGAAATTGCTCAAGTAGTCTCCTTTCTAGATATAGATAGTATGTTGTATTAGTATTTCGTAGTTGTGTTACGTATTTTAGGAATACCTTTAATATATTTGTAATAAGTAAAATAGAGCATTAAATAATAGTACATACGGGATACTTTTTTTATTTTTTAAATTTGTTAAGAATGGTAACAACTAATTTTATAGCTATAATAAAATTCCAATTTAATTTTTAGAATGCCAAAAAACTTTGTATTATTAGGCTACGGTATCAAATTGATAATATTTTCATATTTAATGCCTTTGAATTCAATGTCTTTGAATATGGTCATCATTATTATTTTTTGTATGACCCTTATTAATTAGGTTATGGTTTCAAATTATAACATTCGTCTCTCTCCATTAAATGCTTATACAAATGAGGTATTATATACTTGAGTGGAGCATTTTTTAGTTTAAATATTTATCAAGTAGAATCATAAGTATAGGTTTTATTATATTTATTATATTTATTTATTTATTGTGTTTATAGTTTGCAATGCACGTACTCAATGAATAGTTTTTAATATATTACAATGAGATTAATTAAAGTTTATATAGATTGTAGCAATTTTAATGTATTAGATTTGTATAATAGATTTCAGGCTTGAATTATTTACATGTAATGCTAAATTTGTAGTTTTTTTATGTGCATATTTATTTTAATAGCTTTAATAATTTACATTTTTATAAAAAACTTTTGTAGTTTTATTATGTGCTCATATATTTTTATTTTTATGTGCATATTTATTTGAATTATTATGACATCTACTTTATTAATTAACTACATGTGCACTCAATATGTTTATAATATATGTATTGAGTTTAGACCTGTCAATCGGGTCGGGTCGGGCGGGTTTGGGTTGGGTCGTTCCGGGTTCGGGTCATTTCGGGATCGGGTTGAGATCGGGTTCGGGTCCATCTGGGTCGGGTCTTGAGGGTTATCGGGCGGGTTCGGGTTGACCGGTGGGTCGGTTTTTTTTTGAAACTTTACGAACTAAAAATTTGAAACTTTAAAGAACACCACGAAGACATACATGTTAAATAGTATGGTATTGGGATTGACAAAATTCTGGATATATATAGTATAAGGTTGTGGATATATTTTTTATATGTATATATATATATATACAAACAAAAATCCGGATATATTATATGACATAGGTAGAAATGAACTTCCTAGCTTAATTTGATTCTTTGTTATCAAGTTCTTTTTTGTGAAAGAAGGGAAAGCTACATCTGGATTTAGCTATGAATGACTCATAATAAAAAGAATCAATCAAGCATTTAGAACATACAAAAACATATTACTACTTCTAGTCATCTGTATACTTTCAATTCAATCAAGGATGACATCTTTCATAGTGGACACAAGCTTCACAAATTAGAGATAAGCAAAATGCAACAAACAAGTTTACAAAAAAAAGAGCTAAAATGCATCAAATAGAAATTCAACAACCCGCCATTTTCAATTTTTAGGAAAAATTTCAAAATAAATTTAGCGCTTGAAAATTTCATGACCCACCGGGTTGGACCCGACCCTAACCCAAAAATTTCTGGGGTTACTGGGTCGGGTTGAAACTGGGTTTCGGGTTCAAGTTACCGGGTTGAAACCCTGAAATTTTCGACCGGGTTGGGTCGGGTTAGGTTTTGACAGATGTAATTGAGTTGTATAGGTAAAATGAAAAATATTTTTCTAATATCAACATTTTTTTTCTAACTAAGAACTTCAAGGTAAAGGAGATTGTTTGAAATGGAAAAATCATTTTTATTCGATCTCATTTGTATAAATTAAATATTTATTCCTAAAACTGTTCATTTTTTAATGTATTCTAGGATAGCTATTCATTTTTATGTGCAAATTAATTAAACTAATATTAGTGAAATTAAGAAAAGTGAATTCTGATGAAAAAAGAAGATATATAGGTATCCTTTGTCTACAGAGGAGGAGCTTTTGATTACCTTTGCGAAGCTCTCCAAGTCTTCAAATAAATCTCGAAAATAACAACTCGTTAAATAAAGCTCAAAAATAACCACCCGTTGATTTGATTAAAAAGGGGGAGGAGCTAAATTACCATATAGTGCAACATGAATTCTAAAGTAAACAATCGTCAAGCGCAAACGTTAGTCGATAAGAACTCCCACAACTTCAATATCTTCTGTTCATCACATGACAAATAGGAGAAACTCAAAATTTTAGTAATAAACCTTGAATACTAAATCATAGATCAATGATCAATTACACAAAAAAATGTTCTATATAATTATTCGCAATCTAAATGAAAATAATAGAGCAGTAAATAATAAAGAGATCAATTTGTTATTAGAAAGGAAAATCCAATGAAATTTAGTGACCAGTTGGGTCTAAATCATCTCTGCATATAAAGAGGGAGGTGGTAGCTTTCAATTAAAATTCAAAAAAAAATACACTATCTTACATTGTTGATCTTCTAAAAGGAAAATGAAAAACTATTTGATTTTTCGAGAGAGGAGAGTTTTGTGATAGTGAAAAGTAGTTATGTAGTACTTTGATGGATTTGAGTAATACAACTATTAAGTTCTTCTTCCTCTTAATAATAATCATATCTAATGAAAAACTGGGTTCTCAAATAACATCAATGTTGATCATTAAGGCTGGTTTTTTTTTTTATTGAAGGAAATTAGGTTTGATAGTGGCGTATTGATTGATAGCGTATTGATTGATAATAATAGTCCAATGGCCTTCCGCTGGGGTTTTTATTCCAAAAATTGAAGTCAATGTAGATAGAGAGACGCAGTAACCAATGGCTTGCTTTGGACCCTCCAAGCCCCCTTCTTTCCAGTTCGCCAAGCCCACCGATTTTCCTGGCTGGCTCAATGGAGACGACCACGACCTCCTCCTCCCCGACAAGAAGCCCTATCCCAGCCCCCCATGGATGACAACCACAACGACAACGGGGGTTTGGAAGAAGACGATTTCGACACCAAGTCCAACAGACCGACAATTTCTGCTACGGGTTCCCCATGGGGTTAGGGTTAGGGCTAGGGCTGTTAGGTGGGAGGTTCGATTTCGGGTTCGCTATCACCGATTGGCGGATACGGCGGCTCCGCCGAGTGGTGGGGGTACCCGGCCATGACCACCGTCGATGTCCAGGCGATTTCGCCCACGCTCGACAAGAAGATCAAATCCGGCGGGAGCACCAAGAAGAAGGCGCCCGAGGAGAATGCCAAGGACGACAAGCAAACGGAGGCATTGGTTGCACCCCTTCTCCGATCGTGGCTTGGTCGGATCGTGGCTCCCCCTTCTCCGACGACTCGCCGGCGTCCGACCTCAGAGGGCGCGACGTCTCGGTACGTAAGCCCTTCTCTTTTGACTTCTGCTCGCTCTTGTTTCGTTCTTTGTTGGAGATACCATTGATTGGTTGAGACGCCTATGGGTACTTTGCTAAGGGGATTTTGATTTGTGCTTATCCATCTAACGATCTAAAGTGATTAGCCTTTTTTTTAAAAATTAGTTGAATGAAAGCTTGAACAAAATTGACCCCCTTTTGGTGTTCTGATGTTCAAACACCATAAGGAAGTGGAAAGCCCATTCAGAAAAAGGAAAAAGGAGATTGTTGTGACTTGTTCCAACAGCCTTGGTTTGGATACTTTGTATGAGTTCTTGTGCTTTAGATCAACACGGAACTCGAGGGCCGATACGCGCAAGCATCTAAATACGATTGCCTTCTGTTTGGTGAGCGTCTCTTGACTTTAGTATAACAAGGCTATGTTGTTGAGTTGTCGATAATGGTTGTTGTTTACCTTAAGATTAATGAAGCGCTAGATTACTTATTGTAGTGTTTTGGATTGGCAGATTTAGATGACACCTTATACCCTCTAAGCACTGGTCTTTCAAAAGCTCTCTTAAAGAACATCCAAGGTGGGTCTTTGTCGAAGTTTTAATTTCACTTTCCTGTTGAGATCTTTAAAGTTTGGAGTCTAAGAATTATTCTTTTTTTACCAATAGACTACATGTTTGAAAATTGGGCATTGATAGGAGCAAGCTTGATGATCTGAGCTACTACTTGTACAAGAGCTATGGGACAACAATGGCTGGACTTAGGGTAATTGTCTTAACTTTTCATCTGGATTTGTCACTTTTTGAGCATGTCTTTTTATATGAACTTCAACCACTATGGATTTGCCTTGTTTAATCGCATCTTTCAATTGAAGTTCTTGTCTATCTGTTATTTACAATTACATGTTTAGATTCCGATGATGCGGTTTTACTGTCTTTTCTATATGTTGCTGAGTTTCCATTAGCTATTGCTCTTCAATTTGTCCTGAATTGTTTGGAATGATATTATTAAAGAATTTTGTGAATTGACCTAATTTTTGTCTGATTTAGATTTTGCTATATGTTTATTGGTTGATTTATTGTGCTTAGTAGAATTTGCTCTTTTGCCCGTGGTTTAAAGGGGAGGTTGTGGATGGCTACTGGATAGAGCTGCTAGGCAGTAGCCATAATGTGTGCACAGTGGAGTAAGGTAAACACACAAACTTAGTTTGTGAACATGGTAACAACCTGATTGGAACCATTCGAATCAGATGCCCTTTTGAAATAGGGAATATGATGAATTTGGTGAAAATGTACGAAATTCTTTCATTCATTTTACCATATTACTATCGGTCCGGTTAACTGTCTTAACTTTGTTCTCTGTATGGCAGAAACCTTCAGTCCAATGAATTAACCGGAACCATTCCGCCTGAACTTAGCTTCAGGAACTTAGCTTGGACAGGAATAAGCTTCAAGCCTTCAAGGCATTTTTCTAGGTGATAATATTACAGAGTTCTCATCAAATTCCCATGGAATGTAAGTAGGGAGATTTTCTTGTGAAAAGCATTCAGCTTGGCTTTTTTTCATACTTGAATTTTCACTTCTCTGATCAAAACTGGAATGTAATTATCTAAATATTTAACTTTCCTTGGTATTGTTTGGTTGTAAATCCCAAGTATTCATGTGAATCTAGCCATTATTCCCCTTTATATTCTAACCTACTTGGATGGCTTACCCGAAATAGATATTATGTATTTGTAATGCAATGCAAGCAGAATTATTTTGTTTAAGATGCCTGTTTTCTTATCAGCTAATGTGGGATCATCAGGTTATAAAACAAAATTAGAAATAATGTATATGCAAGTGTGACAACATTTAGGTAAATATCTATCCATTTATAGAGAAATAAATTTATTATTAAATTGTAAATCATAAGGTGGAGCAAATGGATGTCCATGACCACGAACGAGGGGGGAAAAGGATGTCATAAAAAATGAAATAAGAAGAGATTATGAAAAGATTTTGCTAATCTTTGGGAGAAAAAGAGAAGTCAGTCACACTTATTGAGAATTTGATTGTATGTCTTTCGAGTTATAATCATTGTCATGTTATTGTATTGATCCATTTGTTGTTGCATTTTTTAATCTAATTGCTGTAGTTGACTGCTTGTAGACATTAAAGAATAGCAATTTCACTTGGATTGTACAAATATGCTTTTTGGGCCTTTTTATTGTATGCCCAAAATTTTGTGTTCAACTGGTTTACAAAATATAGAGAAAAAGGACATTATAACTCCATTCTTCCACTGAACTTTTGCAAGAGAGTGATTCTGCGTACTCACAAATTGCACAATTGAGGTTCACACTACAAAGCAACCTGCCATTTACATTTGGTATGTGCAGTTATGGTATACTATTTATAATTCTTAATGCCCAAAAAAACAAGGAGAAAGAAAATAACTGCACATTTGGCACTGGATTCCAGAGCTAAGGCATTATGCTCCAAATGTTCCTATTATCCTTGTTGGCACAAAACTAGGTGAATATCCATTATTTTCTTTCCCTATACAATTTTTGATTATTTTTGTATTTTATGTGATATTTTAGTGTTTTGTTTGATTAGATTTAAGGGATGACAAGCAATTCTTGAGTGATCATCCAGGAGCAACACCTATCTCAACTGCTCAGGCAAATTATTAATTCTCCTGTCTTTTTCTCCTTTGCCAGATGAATTAGAGATAATAATTGAAATGGCATAAATTGAGCTTTTATATTAAAACCAGAATATTGTTTTTTCAGTATACTAAAATGAGAGATATTCTGGTTTATTGTTGTGGGCAGGGAGAAGAGCTGAAGAAGATGATAAGTGCAGCTTTTTACATTGAATGTAGCTCCAAGACACAACAGGTTAACCAATTTTTGTTTCATAAATTAAATATTAATGACACAAATTTCATTGACTAATTCAAGTTGCACAGTGTTTGATGCAGCCACCAGGGTGGTGTTACAACCACCAAAGGTGAAGAAAAAGAGAAGAAAGACAAGACAAACCTGTGTTTTCCTATAAAAGTGCTATCTTTTGAGCAAAAAAATTCATTGAAATTAAAAAACAAGATGTATGTTGGTTGTTTTTGTTGCACTCTCTTTCAGCCTTATAAATTGTGAGTGGCATTTCAGTTGTAAGGATTAGTGTGATATATTTTCATGGCATTGTAATTTTGATTTTATCAAAACTGCATTAAACAGTTTTGAGTATACTAAAAAAACAACTTGATGTGGTGGTCCTGTTGAGTGATGTGGTGGCCCTTTGTGAATTTGATATAGAGGTGAATTTGATGCACATTTTTTGAGTATCGACAACTTGTTTTCCCCCCGTCCATCGGACGGGGCAGGGTTGCTAGTAATAATAATAATAATAATAATAGTTGTAACCATTTTCTATGCTTACATTGCCTTGGATTCTAAGCATTTGAATTAGGATTGATGGAGTTTAATTCTATGTATTTAGGTTGTTATTTAATAGTACTAATTGAATGTATTTGTAACGTTTTCTATTGCCTTGGATTCTAAGCATTTGAATTAGGATTAATGGAGTTTAATTCTATGTATATAGGTGGAAGGTTTGAAAGTTTTGAAAAGAAAATGTTACCAAATTGATGATGCTCCTCGTAAATTAGTATGCAAAGTGATAGTGTTCTTTTAGAACGTTACCAAGCTTCTTCCTTTCGGCTTACATTATTAATTTAAATTTAAATAATTAATAAAATGTATTGTTATATAATTAGTTTTATGTAATAGACTATAAATTTGACTTATTTTAGACATCTCTAATTAAAGTAGAATTATTATTACATGAACACAAAAGTATAATACTATATTTTTTATAACAAAAGTATGAATTTGAATTCTATAAGGTTAATATAAGAAAAGTAACAAAAGTATAATTTTTTTATAACATGAAATTATTATATGAATTCTATATGGACACAAAACACTAAATGTTATACATTTCTAATACAAATATACAATATTTTTTCTAGGAAAAAAAAAATTTCAATATAAGTATAGTTTTCAAATGATCATTTTTTGTATTCACTTTTTAGTTTTCTATGGAAAACAAAATACTAAGTGTTATACATTTCTAATATTGTAATTTATTCTTCAAATGATCACTTTTTGACAAAAACTATAGTTCTTAATATAAATATAAATTTCAAATGATCACCTTTTGTATTTGTTGAAGTCCGAAAACACCGGGAGGATGATAACGCGATGAGAGCAACGAGATTTTGATTTCAACCGAGTCGACGGGCAAAGAGATGGGAAATGTTTGATTGCTAAGAGCCAACGCGATGGCGGTAATGTGAAGAGTGTTTTTGGATTGAGTACGTATAGAATTACAAGTGCGGATAAGAACAAGGATTTCTCTATCGCGTTGAGTGTATCGGGTTACAACAAGGATCTTAGCTCGAGATTTAATGTGTGTGTTTCGCGAGGTTTTCGATCCCCGTTCTGGTGCGCAAAGCTCGCTATTTATAGCCGAGGTTTGGGCTGGGATCGAGCGAGATGTCGATGTGGGACGAATGCCGCCCAGGTACGTGTCGCTCTCTGGTTGGTCTGATGGTGCGGTGGCCGCGGGGCTGGCCACTGGCAGACTAGGATGGGACGTTGCCGCCCACCCACTTATGTGGATGGGACGGCCTCTTTTCTCCGCGATCACTACCAGCGTGGTGAGAGCATGGCTAACGGACCCTTACTCTGAGGGATCCCGCTTTGGAGGGGATCACTGTACTGGGTGGGGGCATACGCTGATCGCGATGGCGGCAGGGCTGGGGCTAACGCCATTTGAGAAGTTTACACTTGGCAATATTTTGTTTTTCGGTGGGGTGGTTGGAACACGGTGACGGTTCCTAGTATCAACAGTAATCACCTTTTAGTTTGATATGGGAAACAAAATATCAAGTGTTACACATTGTTAATATTGTAATTTATTTTTCAAATGATCACTTTTTGACAAAAACTATAGTTCTTAATATAAATATAATTTTCAAATGATCACTTTTTGTATTCACCTTTTAGTTTGATATAGGAAACAAAATATCAAGTGTTACACATTGCTAATACTGTAATTTATTCTTCAAATGATCACTTTTTGACAAAAACTACAGTTCTTAATATAAATATAATTTTCAAATGATCACTTTTTGTATTCACCTTGATATGGGAAACAAAATATCAAGTGTTATACATTGCTAATACAATAATTTCTTCTTTCAAATGATCACTTTTTGACAAAAAGAATATAGTTTTCAATATAAATATAATTTTCAAATGATCAGCTTTTGTGTTTACTTTTTGAGTTTTCTATACGAAACAAAATACTAGTTGTTATATATTTCTAATACAATAGTTTATTTTTTCAAATAGTTACTTTTTATACTCGATCATTAACGTGTCATGAGGATGTATTTAGCGTTATTTTCGGGAGAGGGGTGGGGCTGGGCACCGGTCCAAACCCGGACCGGGAACAGGATTTTGCACAGTTTTTGGAAGCGATGGGTTTGGGCTTGATGGCAACGGGCAGACATTAGAAAGAGGAAAGAAGGCACAGACAGAATAATAGGGATGGCACCCGCGAGGAAGGGGAAAGCGAAGAAAGAGTCGGCGGCTGCTTCAACTCCCCCTCCGCCGGCCTTCTCTCCGCTGTGTATCCGCCCGCATCCGCCGTCCTCCGTCGCCATAACTGTCCACGCCAAGCCTGGCTCCAAGATTTCCTCCATTACCGACGTCAACGACGAGGCCGTGGGGGTTCAGATCGATGCCCCTGCCCGCGACGGCGAAGCCAACTCCGCTCTCCTCGATTACATCAGCTCTGTCAGTTTCTCCCTCTCCCCTATCCTTCTTACAAATTGATTGAGAATCATTGCAATTGAACTCAATCTGCAAGCTTTCTGGTTGAGAATCATTGCAATTGACTTTCAAGATCATGCTTTTCGTTTCTTTTTCGCCTATCGAATTAGGGAGTTGACGGAGTTGGAAAATAGTCTGGCATTAAGACCCTTAGACCTTGGATATTTTTCATGTTATATTTACTTTGAGCTTACTCGAGGACGAGTAAGGTCTAAGAATGGGGGAATTTGATACCCCATAGTTTGTATAGGAGGGTAATTGAGTGTTTTTAGGTATGTTTTTGATGCCATATGTTAGGATTAGTGCGATATTGTTAGATTTAGCATTTGGCATCGTTCTATGTATTTTTAGAGGGTTTTGTGCACTTGCTGAGGTTTGGTCGAGTTTCTGCGACAGAACTTGTTTGTTGAATGTCATTGGAGTGCCTGATTTGGAACTACATTTTGAGTATCCTATCCTCTATTTCTGTCACAGTCATAAGGCTGTCAGTGTGGCATTGTCATCCCGTGCAAAAAACTATATGCCTTCATAATCACATTTGCTGTGTCCTAAGCTGATGCTTCTGTATCATATACTATGTGAAACAGAACAACACAAGTATAGGTTTGTTATTTTCTGGAAAGATGAATCTAATAAGTCTATTTCTTTGATGTCTTGCTCTTGTTTGATATATCTGGTAGTTAATTAAGGTCTCGTTGCTTCGTTGCTATGTGTTTTCGAACCTTTCTATGCAAGGTTTTTATGCATCATTGTACGTAAGAATGATGAGTTGTGTGGATTGTATCAACTGGCCAGAAGTAGCACTATATGAGCATGAGATGTGAATAATGGAATATATGCCCCTAGCAAAAGCTTGCTGAGTTAATCGTCGTTCTTCTCAAACGATAATTTTCCTGCAATTGATAGTGTTTGTTGGTTTAGAGAAGCCTCACATGATGCCTAAATGTTGTTGCTGAACAGGTTCTAGGGGTAAAGCGGAGGCAAGTATCACTTGGTTCAGGCTCGAAATCAAGAGACAAAGTTGTGATTGTGGAGGAAACAACTCCACAGGCTGTGCTTGATGCATTGAACAGAGATTTGAAGGCTTGAGTGTTTCAAACTTGCAATGTTCCTTGCTGACGACCATCTGTAGAACCGGCTAAAGAGTGCTAGGTTGGTACCTTCACCTGTTTGTATCTGCTTTTGATAGCACACTCCTTCTGTAGGTATGTATTTGAAGACCAAAAATTTTCCAAGCAAAGGGGAAAAAGGAAATAATGTAGCTAGCCCTTTGATGTTGTTTGACCATATTACTTCCCGTGGAATTGGGCCGCCCATGGGACTAAACTATTGGACCGAATCATATGTACTCGCACAAAATATGATCTGTGAAAACTGATGGGTAATAATGATTATGTGGCAGGTAATAGCCAGCCTTGCAATTTTGTACTCATGGTTTGGGATTACATTAGCTCAAATATAATGAAACTTTGCATTTAGCCTATTATTCACACAAATTGTATTACGTATTTAAGTCGATTGCTGTGATTGTGATTATACTTTCGAACTGGATGTGTGTGACTAACTGAACTTAGGTATTGGGCGACAGAGTTGTGTATGTGATTGAGGACTTGTTTCCTGATCTTAGAAACTTGTTTTAAAACGTTCTATTTGTATTTTGTGTTTTTTAATTTGGATTAAGATGGTAGCTGACCCTTCGAGGACCATTGTTTTAGTTGTAGTTTCATGTGCAAAGTAGGAATCGTGATGAATTCTCAGCGAAAAGGTGGTGCGGAATGTATGTGTGTGTCATTAGTTTGGTTTCAGGATGAGAGGTTATTAGCCGAGCTGTTTTTACTATTGATTTTGTTGTAGGTGCTAGTGTTAGCTCTAGTGAGGAAGTGTTAAGAAGCATCAAGAGTAAGAGTTGGTATTGTGATTCTCCAAAGTTTAAATGGGATTGTTCCATAAGTTGACCGAATTGTTGAATCTAATACTAGGGAAAGAAAAGTGGTCGACAAAGGGATGATGGAGCAATGCGGGTTAGATCTTACCTAAACATTCAAGTTATCCGATTGAAAGTGGTCGAACTCTACTTAAAGACATTGGTCGAAGAAAGAATGTTACTTTCTCGAGGAGTTAAATAACTGTTTTAGTAAATTTAGGCATGGAGCATAAGCAATTGAGACTAGATATCGAGTAGTAAACAACTTCATAACACAAGGATGATGATAAAATTGGATCAGTTATAGAGGCCCAAATTAATGATATATCTGAGTATAGGACTTGGAGGAGTAGGTTCTTTATTTTTTTTTGGTCGAAGGAGGAGTAGGTTCTTTATTTGGAGACTGTGTTAAGGTTATATGATTCTAAGGGTGTGTAGAGCTCCTGGGATGTGATGGTAGCTAATAAAGTGTTGTTAGTAGGTGACCAAGTTGAGAAAAGAAGATGTATGAGTTAGAGATAATTAATATTCCAACATGTCAGAAGTACCTTTAGGATTTTGAATACGTCAAGATGGATATGAAATTAATATGGTGTTGTTGATGAGACATAAGAAAAGTTCCTAGTCATGATTATCCCCAACTAGTTTAAGCGCGAATAAGGAAATCGTTTGGACAGGCAAAATTTGAGCTTGCCATTAGGTTCAAGAATCGATTGTTTGGGAGTATGAGCATGTAGATCGATCCTAATAAGGTATGACAGTTCTTCAGATTTCGTTAAAGTGTGACTTATCTTAGTTGATGATTTAAGAAGATGAATAAAAAAAAACAGAAGCACACGATGTGAACATGACAAGCATGAGAATGGGTGATACGAGGACTAACTAATGTCTAGCGGGGGAATGTGAGGTTAGTAGACAAAATCTTTATCGATTACATGGACCGATTATAATGGTCCTTATCAATGATCTACTCCAGAATGGGAACAATAAGCTCTTCTTTTGTGGAGTCTGTATAGAAGTAGGTGATCCAATAGATGTACTTGGAAAGAGGTCATACATGATTTAAAAGATGGTTAGGAAGGTAGTCGTGATCAAGGAGCGAAGGGTAGCTGTTAGAGTCGTCAGAAGTCCTTTGCGGATAAGAGACGATGACCGTTGGAGTTTGAGGTAAGGGAACTCGTATCTTGAGAGTGCCGTCTAATTTAGGAGTTTGGAGGCTTGGAGTGAAGTGGAAGTTGAGTCCCTGATATATCGGCCCATTCAAGATCTTGGAGAGAGTGTGTGAGATACTATACAGATTGGCGTTGCCGCCAACTTTGAATGGAGTTCTCCCCGTGTTTCATGTTTTGCAATTGAGGCAGTATGTGCCTGATCCTAGTCACAAACTTAACCGCGAGGAGTTGGTAGTCAAGTCAGATCACATCTTCAGGAAGTAGCCACTGA
This sequence comes from Polygonum maritimum, assembly GCA_963924305.1. Classification (NCBI taxonomy): domain Eukaryota; kingdom Viridiplantae; phylum Streptophyta; class Magnoliopsida; order Caryophyllales; family Polygonaceae; genus Polygonum; species Polygonum maritimum. The sequence goes on from OZ002737.1 coordinate 28,950,108, forward strand.
AGCTGCAAAACAAGGAGATCCCTCTTGTGTTGATTAAGTGGTCTCACCGAGACGTCGATAAAGCGACATAGGAGATCGAGGTTAGAATGAGTGAGAGCTATCCATAACTATTTTCAGGGTTGTTGGAGGCTTTCCACAGTGAAGAGTGAGAGTCACAACTGAGTTAGTCTAGTAGTGTTTTGTGCTACTAGATATAATAGAGCTATAATGGTCAACAAGATGGGAATTGAGAAGAAAGTGATGTTCTCTTGTCTCATTAGTAACCTACTTCCAAGGGAGCAGAAGCGTCACACCATCTACATTCAGGACATTCTGGTCCTAAACAAGATTTTCAAAAGTGAAAAGTTGTGTCTTCCTAGGCTTACTGTGCTACACGTGAAATTTTTTGTTGAAAGTGCTAGCCATGCTCTTCCATATGGTGAGATGGTGCAAGACATCTTGATTGAGCACAAGAACTATAAGCCTATAGGATGTATATTTGCTCCCGATGCTAGGTTTTTGAACAAGAGCGCTATGAGGAAGATGAGATGGTACTTGGTGGATGGAGAATGGGTCTCAAAGGAGTGAAAGGACGGTAATGTTGTTGTTGAGGAGCGAATCTCTTCTATGTCATGTACCTGCTCTTTAAGGAGCAAAAACAAAGAAAATTTGAGTGGAGCATGCCGTGATCAAAGAAGAGATTTTTCTAGTTCATAGTTCATATTTTAGGAAGGATTGTGTATGATTATGTGTAGGATTTATTCCTTAATCGAACTGGAATAAATTTTGAGCATAAGTAACCTAGTTTCTCTTATATAATTTGTGTGCATTAAAGGTAGAAACTAGGATAAGCATTTGAGAGCATATCGAGAGTTGTGTGAGTGCTTGATCATGAAATCGTTTAAGGGTAGTTAGAGGTTGCTTGACGAGCTTTGTAATTGAGGGTTAGGTTACTTAGGTAGAGTGTAGTTCAAGATTGTGGGATTCATTTTTTTTTATATGAGTACCTTTGTAAGAACTCAAGAGATTAATAAAGCAAGTTAGGAGTGCTCTTCAAATTCCGACCAAGCGAGAAGCTTGGAAGGCGAGGGAGTGGTTTTCCTCTAACTAAACTAGTTGGTATACAAGGAATTTTCACTATACATCGAAGTGTTTATTATGATATTTAATATCTTTTTTGTTTGTTTTATTCCGCTGCAAGTCTTATCTCTTGTTTTCGACATTGCAGGTGTCGACGACATCCGAGTACTAACGATCATACACTAACATACTTCTTAACACTCTACTATACAAAATCTTTTTTACAATATTTTATATAAATATATAATATTAAATAATAAAAATCATTTATACAAAAATCTTTATATTATTATGTTAGGATAGAAATAAAGTTTTTGAGTTAAATTTAATTTTGAATTTGCCTCCACAAACATTCATTTGTGAATGATATGAACCTGTAATTAAACCAATCATCGTTGCACGTTGGGTATTAACAAATGATATGATCTGACAATGATTCTACCAGCCCCACAAAATAAACCAAGCAATAATTAATGGATACGCAAGTTAACCGACTCGCTGAGGCGCCCCGCTCAGCTTTTCCTGGCGCCCCGGTTTATGTGTTCCGACTGCTTCTTCCGGAATAAATTCCACTTTTGAAATGCCCGAAGTGTTCCGGAACCGATAGTCGGAACCGAAAAAGTTGGTGGCTGTTCCGGAAACGAAAATCGGAACCGGAATATGGTAGGTACACCAACTCCCGTTTCACCCGTTACCTCCCCTACTATATATACCAGCCATCTTTTGTTTTACTGTTCAAATCCACATGTAAACGTAAAACGCTCCTGTCAACCTGCTTGTATGGTGTATTTGTTCTCTCTAAACACGTTCGAATGGATAATTTCTACTAAAATCCGATGGTATGTTATATAATGTTTTTATTAATTATGTTTTATATTATATTATCATATCTTGACATTGTTCGATATTATAATCAGTCTTTATGGAGTGGGTTACCAAATTCAAACCCGAATGTCATGAATTCAAACGAGCAATATGTCTACGAGAATGTTGGTGGAGAACCATATCATAACGGTGTCTATCAAAATTATCCAATTGCTGAACAGAATCTTGAAAATTTACAGGTATTTAATCCATTTATATTATTTCATACTCCGTAGTAAATATAATTGTGTTCGATATAATATACGAGTAATTGTTTTATTTTTTTCCGCTTATAATGTCATATCCCGTAGATTTATTCAATCGAATAAAATAATAGTCTTTATTTATATAATTTTATAGTGAATATAATATTGTCGTTCAATATAACTTAATTGTGTCACTGAACCGAATCTTTATTCGATATTATACTCAGTCTGTATGGAGTGGGTTACGAAATTCAAATCCGAATGCCATTGATTTAAATGGGGAATATGTGTACGAGAATGTTGGCGGGGAATCATATCATGAAGTTGGCTATCAAAATGATTCAATTCCCCCACAGAATCCTGAAAATGTTCAGGTATGTAATTTATATTATTTCATAGTAAATATAATTATCTCGCTCAATATAATTTAACAGCTCTAATTTATTCAGCTTGTAATGTTATATCCCGTGGATTTATTAGATCGAATAATGTAATGGTTTTAATTTATATTATTTTATAGTGTAAATATTATTGTCGTTCAGTATAATTTAATTGTGTCACTGAATCAAATCTTTATTCGATATTATAATCAGTCTGTATGGAGTGGGTTACGAAATTCAAATCCGAATGCCATTGATTTAAATGAGGAATATGTGTACGAGAATGTTGGCGGGGAATCATATCATGAAGTTGGCTATCAAAATGATTCAATTCCCCCACAGAATCCTGAAAATGTTCAGGTATGTAATTTATATTATTTCATAGCAAATATAATTGTCTCGCTCAATATAATTTAACAGCTCTAATTTATTCCGCTTGTAATGTTATATCCCGTGGATTTATTAGATCGAATAATGTAATGGTTTTAATTTATATTATTTTATAGTGTAAATATTATTGTCGTTCAGTATAATTTAATTGTGTCATTGAACCGAATCTTTATTTGATGTTATTAATATAGGCCATCGAGTTTCCCGATTTCTCTAGTCACTTTCAAACTGATACTGAGTGGCCGGATAGAGATGTTTTGGAGAAGTGGGCAAAACAATTAGGTAAGACTTTGAAAATGGCGCTCACTATTAAAAACGCTTGGCCAACGAAGTTTTATTTGGGGTGTGCGCTCTCTGGTTCATACAAGCCCAAGAAGAAAGGCAAATCTGGTATCATTGTTCCCAATGTACAAATCGGTGATTGTTTAAATGCAAAACCACGTACAAGAAAGATTGATTGCCCATTTGAGTTGATGGGGAGGCGAGAACAGAAAACTCGTGTTTGGAAGCTAACGGTAATGCATGGTTGTCATAATCATCCACTGGATACTTTGGAAGGGTATGCTTTTGTTGGCCGCATGACCGATGAACAGAAGGAGGAAGCAAAGCGATTGACTCTTGCTAACATAGAGCCAAAGAAACTCATGATATACTTACGCGACAAGTGGCCGGATATTAGAACCTCTATGAAACAGCTGTATAGTTTTCGACATGAGGTTTATAAGGCAGAGATGGGTGCAATGACCGTAACCCAATTCGCATTTAGTTACTTGAAGAAAAACGGCTACTATCTCGATTATCGTACTCTGCACGGAAGCGATGAGGTTGGCGATTTTTTCTTTGCCCATCCGAAGTCATTGAAGTTGTTGAAGTTGTTTCCATATGTTGTGATTATGGACGCGACGTACAACACGAATATGTAAGTGTCTAATGCGCTTTTTCTACTTATTAGATTAACGTGAACAAACACTAATTACATTTATTGCATTTCCTTAATTTTAGGTATAACATGCCCTTGGTTGAGATGGTGGGATTGACATGCACGGGACACACATTTACCATTGCTTTTGCGTTCATGGCTAAAGAGATCCAAAATCACTATGAATGGATATTGAGGCAGTTGTTAGAGTTGTTCAAAAAGGTGGGAAAAATGCCAGAAGTCATTGTCACAGATCGAGATCTTGCAGAAGTGAATGCTGTCGATGTAGTTTTTCCCAATGCCGCTCATATGTTATGTTGGGTGCACATCCAACGTAATTGCAAGGAATTCGCGCTTGGGCAGAACTTTCGTGAGAGCACCGCGTTGTGGTTTTCAAACATAGTCGTTGACTTGTTCAACTCTACGACTTTGGAAGAGTATGAGGTACAACACAAGCATTTAAAAAATATACTCAATCCGTTATTGTATGGTTATCTTCAAAAGAACTGGTTGGACAAATTTCTCCATCGTATTGTGAGGGTGTACACCGATCACCGTCTTTAATCTGTTGACAAGGACCACTAACAGGTAAATAATTTAATTTCGTCTTATCTTTTATCATACACATTAATCAAGTAATATTGAAAACGTATTTATGAAATGTTTGCAGAGCCGAATCACAACACTCCGCGCTAAAAAATTTCTTAGAGACGTCTGTCGGAGGGTTCACCACTGTGTTAAGAAAGATACACGGCCATGTCAACATCCAAGTGATCGCGATTCGTGGAGAGATGGAACGAGATCGTACATCTTTGCCACTAGACATCGTATACGCCACTGAGCCGTTGAAGACCGTTGTATCTCACCTCCCGGGAAAGGTTTCTAACATGTGTATTAGAGAGTTGTTTTCCCACATCCACTCCATAATGAACCCTACATCGTCCGGATTTCGTAGAGTATGCAACGATGCGTGGTGGAACTCGGCTCGTGGACTTCCATGCCCTCACCAGGTCCTTGAATGCATCAAGGCACGCAGACCTATTGAGCTCTCGATGATCCATGACTTTTGGAAGCAACTTGCGTGGGATGGCCTTGTTGGGACCGATGAACCAGGAGATTATATACCTGATAGGGGGGATGATGCAGTTTGGAAGAAGATTATTACAGATTACTATGAAGGCAAGATGGACAAGGATGTTTCCCACCAGATGATTAGTAGATACACTACCTTGACTGATCCCAGTCAAACTAGTGCGAAGCCACCAAAACATAAAAAGAAAAAGGGAAGGCCGACGAAGAATTCAAAGCTCCAACCAAGAAAGTTGACTCTACTCGAGCATTTGCAAAAAAGTCAATCCAAGGGTTCAAAGTCTGCTAGGAGAACTCGCTGCACACCGGGGCAAGCTTTAGTCGCAATTTCAGAGGACGAGGATGAAGAAGAGGAAACAAAAGATGATGCGGATTTTACGATTCCCCCACCCACTAGTCATATTGGAGTGGAGTTTGGTGTTCACGTTCCTAAGTTCATGATTCCATACATCAGCAACGCTTCTGAAGTCATTGGCGACGGTCATTGTGGGTATAGGTCACTGGCTCAAATTATTGGTTGGGGACAAGATGAGTGGGCAAGAATGAGACAAGAATTAGTAATTGAGTTGAAGATGCATTATCAGATATATGCTACTGTGTACCCATTTGTTACTCCTATTGACGATTTGATCGCTAACGTCAATTGGACTGCCCCATGGTGCGGAGAAGCGCATTGGATGGAGACGCCGATGGTCGGCTTGGCGTTCGCTACTAGATTTCAGTGTGCATTGGTTGTACTATCACATCGCGGTCCACATACATGCGTCCCGATGATCCAACACATCCCGCCTCTCAGCCCTAAAGACCCATTTGATCTTTGTACTTTCGGAAATGTCGAACAATTCCTTGAAGACGAGCTTGACGCTGTATACAAGTAATCAAAAAATAATGTCAGATCGATTAAAAGAAATAATGAACAATTATAATAAAGAAAACACATACCGCATACACGTCCACCTCGGGGACATCTGGCGCTGGGTTGCCCACGGTCTGGATAGATGAATGCAGTAGATATGGATGAGATCGTGCCGTGAACCACTGCAAATAGTTCGCATCGGCTTCGTAAGGAAACATGGACATGTCTCCTTCCGGCACAAGGGAATACTGACGCTGATCCCAACGATCATCGACCACGTCGAACTCCACCTCATATTGATATCGATTAAGATTGTCCTTTCTTTTGACTTTGGTGGGTTTGATGACGGGAAGAATTGGAATCGTCTGACGATAGCCGTGTTGTCGGGAACATCTGTCAGGCATGTTCGGCTCTTGGATATCGAAGTACGTCAAAAGACCCCTATATCGGGACATCGCACGATCACCAGTGGAGAAGTCCAAGCCCTGTCCCCACGGCATCCATGTCACCTGCAAGTCAAAGTAACATTTAAAAACATAATTTCTTTATTAATTATTAATATTTATTTAGTTTTAGCTAGATTACCCTGTCAACTCTCATCTCATCTAAGTGCTTTCGTATCCCAAACAAGTCGCTTGCGGACCTGCCTCTACCCGGGTCGGTATGGTACTCGCTAGGACTCTGATTAACATTTCTGCTCAATTGACCCTTGAATCTTGGGAAATACCTCCAGATCCATTGCTGCAAAAATAACAAGTATTAGACAAAAACTAAATACAAACAAATTCTGAGAATATATTCAATGACGACAATACTTACGTGCACGATGTACATGCACCCGCTAATCTGTGCCGCCTTCTCACGTGATGCACAACCAAACTGTCTATACAAGTAAGCCAAGGCACCCGCAGCCCATGCATACGTGGAGGTCACTCTGTGGTCCATGAGAAAGTGCATGAGTCGGTGTGGCACTTTGTTTCCGGACTTACCCGGAAAGAAAGTACACCCGACCAATAAAAGCAAGTACAATGATGCGATATGATGTGGGTCACCTCCGTGGGCTAGCATAGAATACAATCTCTCCTTGAGGGTCACAATGTTGATGCCGCCTTTTTTTATCTGCTGGTTCAACAACACAAGCTCAATGCCGAACATCACCGAGATCCGCACACGTAAGGTATGGTCATCTAGCGCGTTCATTCCTCTGGTCATCTTAACCCCACCAATCGGCAATTGTAATATCTTATGGACGTCATAGAGAGTGATGGTCATCTCCCCCCAAGGCAAATGGAAACTATTAGTTTCTGGATGCCAACGTTCAACAAATGCAGTTATCAGCGCCTCATCAGTCTCTTTGAACGTCCAATCTTTTAGCACCCCCAAGCCACTTTGGTTCACAAGGGTCATCCACGGTGCATCTGGAGTTGACCTAGCAATGTTCGCCAACTCATCTACTATGCCATCACGGTCGTGGCATTTCAAAGGCATCATTATCTCGTCTTGGTACGTGGGTCCAAATATATTGTGCCTTGTGTGTAGAAAAATGGGTCAAGATGTCTGGGATGGTCGGCCCGCCACCATATCCGCCCTCGGGATGGAGGGGGGGTGCATCTTGTGGGTCCTCATGCGGAACCTGGTGTGCTGCTGGTTCTTGGACCGGGATTTGGTATGCGGGTTGGCCTCCAGAGTAGATGGGTGGGTTTTGGGTTGGGATTTCGTAACCCTCTTGGCTTGGGTAGTACATGGGTGGACCTTGGGCCGGTATTTGGTAACTCTCTTGACTCATGTTATGGGATGGGCCTTGGGTTTGTGTTTGCGGGATTTGGTAACCCTCAAAGCCTGTATACATCCGGGGCGGTTCTTGAAAGGGGAATTGGTAATTTCCGGTTGTGGGATATCGGGAAGACCCTCCAGAAGGCCCGCCAGGTGTATAGTTCGGGCCAAGTGTAAACATATCCCGGTCCGCAAATAAATCAAATGAAAGATCGGGATAGTTATGGCCGGTAGAATGCATAAAACTCGGTATTGATCCAAGCTCGTCTGGAACTACAATTATTTGTATATTATCATCAAATGAAGAACTAAGTTGTACATGATAAAATGCATGAAGTTAAATTTATCTCTATTCTATTTGGAAAAAAAATATTAAAGGTTATATATTTAGAAATTCTTTTATGTTCTTACGTCAATGTTTACTCACCAAAATCAATCTATCATCTAAGTTTTCTAACATAAATATTATATATTAATAAATTTTCTCATTTTGCGACATGTACGTCTTATCAAATCTGTCAATCTAACATACATGTTTTCTAACATAAAATATATATATTAACAAAATTTTGTATTTTCAAACATATAAGTCTTATCATAATTTGCATGCTTCTAGCCTAAAATCAACCAAAATGTTTTTTGTATCACTAAAACATAAACTTATTTTCTAACATCAACTTAATTTCATACTTTTTGTTGTTTCCATAAGTAATTCTCAAGATCCATAAGTTTTCCTTTTTTTTTTTCCATAATCATAAATTAAAGATGACATACCCGTATTAGGGGCGACGGGAATATGCGGATTATAGCTCATCGTATTGTCTGGGTTTGTAATCTGAAATTCTTCTTGAGCTTGTGACACTTCAACATTCTCCCGCGGTTGCCCCACATTTAAGTCCAACGCCAAGGATGGAGATTGTGGCCTACGTGAACTACTCGGAGATTTACCTCCTACGAAACTCCGAACATTTGACTGATACAATTCAACCCGGGTCGTGTTAATTTGAATATCAAATACTACAAAATCCCACAACTTTAACGTAATAATATAATAAATAAATTATTTATCAAATAGAATATCAAATACTATAATAACTTTGAATAATGAAATTGTAATATCTTAACTTCCTAATGTTAAATCTCGAAATTTGTACGTAAAATTTTAATTATATAACTAATTTATCAAAATTAATACCTAATCTTATAAAATTTTCTCAAAATTGAACTTTAACATGTATTTATTTCAACCTACTCATACTAAATCTCTTAATGTTAATATCAAATCCTAACAATAAAAATTAATGTGTCCAAATTTAAATCCAAATACAATAATCAATAAAAAGTTCCTTACAAAAATAAGACTTTATATATGTATAATTCAAATTTCTCGTGCTAAATCTCTTCACTTCAAGGTTAAACCATAAAAGCAAGAACTATTTTGTCAAATTCTACATCTAATTTTTTTAAAACATTATCTTACTAAATTAAACCTGTAAACATTTACCGAATCACTCAATAAGTTTTTCTCAAAATTAGTATGCAATAATATAGCAAAATTGCGTAATTAAATTTCGGACCATAATTTCTAAATTTTAACTTACCGTAAAACTTCCGAGTGCACTTCTAATGCTACTACTCCTTGAAGCCGAGCTTCTTGTAGACGAACTTCTTGAGTTTGGCATGTTTTATGTTGAGATTTAGAGGAAGGATGGATGAATTAGTAATACGATGGAAGAGGATGAGGGAGCTGAGAGCGATAGATGAGAATTGAGGATGGACGAATGCATTTCGGGGGTTTTATAAAGAGAATGGGAAATTGTAGCCGGTATAGGGCGCCAATTGATTTCGATCAAAGTCTGACTGTTCCGAGCTCTGCAGTCGGAACGGTTCCGACCACTGCAGGCGGAACAGTCTGTCTGCTTTATGCAGACAGCTTTGACCGGTTTTTAAAAAAAAAAAAATTTATTTGTTCCGAAGAACCTGGCCGGAATGGTGGTTTACGCTGGGACCCGCCGGAACCAAAACCGGGGCACCTTGAAATACTGTACGGGGCGCGTCTGATTTCCCCAAGTTAACCCATTTACGTGTATATTTACATGCACTGTGTGATTAAACCAATCATTAAGATCTTCAAACCTTTTTGATCGATCTACCTGGCATGTATATGATCCGTGTGGATCGATCTGTACACAATCTTGTCGTGCATGATTCACATCATTTGCTAATCAAAACCCCCAACAACTATCAATTCATCATCCTCACGTATCAATTCAGTATCCCTTAAATTAATGCCAATTGATGTTAGTTTAATTCTCATAAAGTTTGGTAGACCAATAGCCTGCATGGATCTTATGGGTTAATGGATCTATATCATATAAATCCAAAATTTCTATGGCAATAGGTGGAGTAATTTCTTAGGTTATATAGTAAGAGTTTCTAAAATATTAATTTTTCGATATGGGATTCTCTAACACGCCCCCAAAGTGTAACCGTCTACGTCAGTTGACACTTGGACTGTCTAAATGGGCCCAAGAACTATCTAGACTTGCTGACACTTTGAATGTCTAAAAAGGCTCGCGAAGCCGACAAGCCAAAAGACTAAGAAATGAACCCACAACGAAACCTGCTTAGATATCATGATAAAGTTTGGTGGACCGATAATCTGGGGGTCGTGTGAGTAATAGGTTTACCATACAAACCCAATGATATTCCAACCAAAAACCATATATATGATAATAGGTGAAGCAATTCGTTAGGTTATAGTATATATATATATTTTTTTTGAACCGGTGAAAATTAGGGCCTTGCCTTTAGGCGGGATCCCTAGGGCATCCTTACGGATGAGAGCTAGAAGCTCATGATGGTTCTAAATGGTTTCCCATGAGAGACTGTGGTCCAGAAATGCAATTTTGTCGGCCACAGAGTTACACTGCCTACTCCCATGATGAATACGGACTGACTCGAAACCCCGTAGGGATACGAGAATGTCTGTAATAATCCTGTCAATCTCCCATGGGCATCGGATTTGTCCTAAGATAGCTTTGATAACAGTGATATTATCTCCTTCTATTTCCAACTTTCTGATATTCTTCTGTTTAGCTTTCTTCACTCCATCCCACAGTGCCAATGTTTCTGCCATTAAGACCGAAACTTTCCCATATGTTCTGACACACCCATCAATTGGGTTTCCGGTCTCGTCTCTTATAATAGAACCTCCCGTAGAGTTACCATTAATTAGCTTAGATCCATCAAAATTTAATTTTGCATAACTCCAATCTGGTTTCTTCCAACCTCGTGTTTTTATTCGTGGTCGGTTTCTTAAATATGCACCCTTATTCGGACCTGTTTCTTCGTCCTCAACCCATTCTTTCGCCTGTTTCCATTGCTTCAGTTGATTGCGGATATAAAGACTTAGGTCTTGAATGAGATCGTTGGGCGTTTGTTGGAACAATAGCTTGTTTCGCTGATGCCATATGCCCCACCAGGCTACTGCTAACTCAATGAACTCTTCTTTTCTTAATTTGTTATATAACTGAAATAATACATTCCGAGGGTTCGTTTGTGATAGGTTCTGATCTCTAAATACACGTTCTGTATTGACATTTATATTCTTTATTATTTCCAAAGTATGCGGGCATTCAAGAAGTTAGGTTATAGTATATAATAGGAGATTTCTACTATATTTCTAATATGGGATTTTAAACAATCTTCATGCCAAAGGCTTCCCAGAGTTGTCATGTGGGTGGGGTCTTAGATTTATACGCAAAATCAGATTTTTACTTATAATTAAAATCATGTATCTTAAATTAAACCAACTTCAGATTTGGTAGCTAGGCGTGCAAATTATAAGTGCATGGATATGATTTTCCACAATGTGTACGTGCTCCGAAGATTTTATTGGAAGTATTAAACACGGTTCAAGTATCATTGTTTTCAACGGTTCATTAATTCTCGTCTTGGAAAATCAAGAGCCCGTGACTTTGCCAAAGGCTTCATATATTCAGCTTGCTTTGAGTCGTACAAAGAATTGGTCACTTTGTAGTAGTACTATATATTGTTTGAGTTTGGTTCTAGTGCAAACTAGCCTTATAGTGTAAAATGAGAAACAATCTCTACCGTTAAAGAAGCCCTCACTATATATTGTTTGAGTACGGTAGAGATTGTTTCTCATTAAAGAAGAAAATAAGGAAAATGGTAGATAAGGTGACAATTTTGTAAATAAACAGATTTTGACCGAAAAGGACAAAAAAGCCCTCACTAGTCAAAACCCTAAGCCACCACTCATTCCCCTCAGATCTCACCTGCTCTCTTTCTCACCGGCGATTTTATGGCGAATTTAGGGGCGATTTCAGATCTCAGCGATTTCGATCGGCCACCTGTCCTCACCGGCGCTCCCTCCGCCGTCGCCTTCTGCGTTGCGTGGCTCCCTCCGCCGTCACGAGTCCGCCGTCGCCAGCTCCCTCCGTCGTCACGATTTCGCCAAATCTCCTTCTCCGTCACGAGCGATTTCGCCAGCTTCTCTCCTCCGCCGTCGGTAACCTCTCTATCTACTCTTATTCCGCCTTCTTTTTGCTTGATTTTGCGGTTTTCCTGTTGGATTTTGTGGCGATTGGCTCTTTTTGAATCTCGTGTGTGTTTGATCTGCTATGTGGCGATTTTGCGGTCCTCTTGCACAGCAAGCCGTCGCCGTCCTCTCGCTCAGTCGGCCATCTCCATCCTCTCGCTGTCACCAGCCATCGCCGCTAGCCATGGCGAAATCTCGTAAGAATCTCGTCGTCGTCATCATCACTTTTGTTCATATGCGAAATTTCGTTTGGTTCATTCAAAAGCACTTGTCGGTTCATGATATTGTTTTGCTTGGTTTGTTTTGTTATCGGTTCATTCAAAATCACTTGTCGGTTCATTCCGAATCACTTGTAGGTTCATAAACGAAATGTGTCTGCTAGCCACTTTTCCCAATTTTTTGTGTTGGATTTTGATTAGGTGTGCCATCGTGTGGCCGGAAGTTTAGCTATTGTGTGCATACTTTGTTTTATCATCTAGCAAAAACATATATTATAACAGATAACTCAAGCCTTGCATAATTTTTGTGTTAGTCTTCTGGCCTTTCATAAAGCTGCTTTAAATTTGTTGGTTGAGTTTGTTGCAATTACATCACACTAGTGCGGCTGTCATGATGAGCCTTGTTTTGTTGCATGGTTCATGGTCTTAACCTCGTTGGTTCATGGTTTTTGAGTTGTTGGTTCATGGTTTTTGAGTTGTAAGTTCATGGTAGTATTTTGATTTTGCTCGTAGTGAATATGTGATGTCGGTTGACCATTTCAGATAAATTATTATTCTTTCTTATGAAATGAAAACTGAAGCTAAACCTTATGAACTTTGATATTTTTTTAATCAAATTGTGGTGATTTATTTCGTGAGGCCAAGACCAAACTTCTAAAGATCAAGGGACCGGTTAAAATGCCCACTAGGAACTCTCCTTGTGGTAAAGTTATGAATCTTCATCTTCATGTCCCAATTGTTGAAGTCCGAAAACACCGATCCTAGATTAACGCGATGAGAGCAAGAGGTTTAAACTCAACCGAGTCAACCGACGGAGAGACGGAAAGTATTTGGTCGTTTGAAGTGTTTAACGCGATAGGGGTAGTGTTAAGGATGCTTTTGTATTGACTGTGGGGTTACAATAGTAAACAGATGATCTCTATCGCGTTTCAAGTGTATCGGGTTACAACAATGATCTTTTAGCTCGAGATCTGATGTATGTGGCTCGCGAGATTTTCGATCCCCGCTCTGGTGCATTGAGCTTGCTATTTATAGTGGAGGCGCGAGCTGGGTTGGAGCGAGATGCGGATGTGGGACGGGCGCCGCTCGGGCACGTGTCGCTCTATGATTCGTTCTTGGGGCGGCAGCCGCGGAGCTGGCCAATCAAAGGCCAGGATGGGACGTCGCCGCCCACCGCTCATCCGATGGGACGTTGCCGCCCACCCACTTGCTTGGATGGGACGGGGCGATGAGCGCGGGGGGTACAACCCCCGGGGCTGGGCCTCCACTTCGTAGGGAGTCTGCTTTGTAAAGAACCATTGGTTTGGACCGCGGCGCATCCGATTGCGATGGCCGTAGAGTTTAGGGTTTGACGACATTTTTGAGAAGTCTATACTTGGTCATATTTTGTTTTGGTGGGGTGCCTTACCGCGTTGACGGTTCCTGGTATCAACACAATCCCATGGACCGGGACTCGATGCCCTTTTGAGGACGGGTCCAAAAAACAGTACCCGAACCGGAAACATGATGCGGGGAACGCGCTAGAGTTCTAGCGATGCGAGCCAGTGAGGGCGGTGTGACGAGGAGCGCGGCGAAGAGGGTTGTTGGGCCGTATAGCTTTATGGGCCGCATGACAAACGAAGCCCATTCGTCCATGGCCCACCGAGAATTGAAATAAGAGGGCGGTTCCGCTCCTCGTCTCCCTCATTCCCTCACTTCAACTCTCGCCAATCGCCATTTCCGCTCTCAATTCCTGCTCCACTCGGTCGCCGGCCACTGCTCCAACGATCGCCCACCCACTGTCAACGCACCGCTCCTCAACCTTTCCGGTACGTCCTCCCTTCTTTTCTCCTTCCCCTTCTTCTTCTTTCTTGTTCTCCGCCTCTTTTTTGGGTTTTCGGGCGAGCCCTAGGCCCAGCGACGGTGGCGCTGCTGGCGCCTGTGGCTTCGGGTGCGGACGCCCCCGAGGGCCGCCCCGCTGAGGGTGGGTTTTCGGCGTTCTGGGCGGCGGAGGGTGCCGCCACGCCACTGCCCTAAGGAAACCGTGGGCCGGGCTTGGTTTGTGCGTCGCTCCGATAGCCGTCGTGCGCTTAGTGGCGACGCCGCGCCCGACCCCAAGAACTCTGCCGGGGAGACGAAAAGTCGTGGGTAGGCGAAACGGCGTGAGTGGGGGATGACGTCTTCGCCCTGACGTCCTGTCCCATCAACGTCGTATCGCCGCGTCCCGTTTTTTAGAGGAGCGCGCTGGGAGCGGCGGAAAGCTATCTGACACATCGTGCGTGCCCCCAGGCTTTCTGTTTTGACAGGGCTTCCAACCCTATCGCGAAATGACACCTGACCGCGGCTGGGGTACCGCGCTTCTTTGTCTTTATTTGTTTTCTATGCTTTGTTGTTTATCGCGCTGCATGTTCCACCATTATTTGTTTCTCCCCGTGCATATCATCTCTCTTTTCCTTCCTCCAGGAGCCTCTTTGTTTCCGTGCCCTGGATTTGGGGCTTTCCAGCGACTCCTGCCCCTCAGGCGTGGATCGCGGTGATAGGATAGCGGACTGAGACGATTTCTACGTGCCCGACCCCTCGCCCGAGCGCCGGGAGATGTCCGCGTGTGACTCCCAGAACGACTTCCGAGAGCCCGCCGGTCTGAGCAAGAGTGACCCCACCACGGTATCTGCCGCCCGTATTAAGAGCGAGTCGTCCTCGCGATCAATGGCGCGTTGCAAGCCCTACGACCCTCATGACGGGGCTCCTGACGACGAAGCGTCCACTTATGGGACTGCGAGGAGCTTTCCCTCTCGATACTTAACAGGCGTTAGGGCGGAGGTTCCTCGCTTCCGTCAGACTAGGCCCGCGCGTCTGGCTGAATATGAGAACCCGGCGACGTTGGCCAAGGGTTGCGCCTCCATTCTTACCCTCGAGGAGATGGACCATATCGCGACAGGGTACCCCTGGCCAGCAGGGGTGGAGCTCCTGCTGCCACTGGACGGGGGTAACAGCCATGCCGCCTATGAGGCGGGCCATGTGGTTTACGCGGCAAGCCTTGCTGCGGGTTTCAAGCTTCCTCTACCGCGTTACGTCTCTGATCTTCTATTCGATCTCGAGCTTGCACCCGCCTCGATGGCCCCCAATTGCTGGAGCTACATCGCGGCGTACCACCTTAGGTGCTTAGAGCTGAAGCACCCCCCTCCGTGGGGCATCTGCGACAGATCCTTACAATCAAAGAGGACACCAGGGGCATCTTGAATTTCAGCCTCACGAACTGCAATCTCATCATCACTCCTTCCAACGTGGGCCCACGGTGGAAGGAGAAATGGTTCATTGTGCATGATTATGAGGGCGACGTCATGCTCTGCCCCCTAGTTGCGGGCCAGTTCCGCCCCCACAAGCGCAAGCGCGGTGTCTCCAAGCAGGCCGTCGCGGCGAAGAAGGCCTTCGCCGCGCCTTTTAAAAGGGAACAAAGCGCTTGGATAACGCAGGAGCGCCTAGAGCGTGCGGGACTAAGTCTGAGGCCGGCGTCACCCCGGGTGGTCGAGATATCTTCATCGGCCACCGTGTCCCTAGAGCCCGAGGGCGAGGGTATTTTTTGTTGTTTTTTCTTTGAGACTGTCTTATTTCGACGCTTGTTTTCTTAATACATTGCACGCGCTTAGTATGAAAGTTCGTGACTTGTTTTTGCAGATATGGATGTCTTTGACGCTCTCACCCGCAAATCTGCCCCGACAAACTCTGGCGCGCCCTCCACCGCTAAAACCGGGGGCCAGAAGGGGGCCACCGCGAAGGGCACGCCCGGCCCCAAGGGAAAAAGCCTCCCAGCAGACAACAAGGGAAGGTGTAGAGGACGCGGCCCACGCCGAGGGCGTGCTTGCCAAGAAGTCCAAGCGGGACCTCGTCCGCGTCGAGGAGGAACCTCCCGAGCCCGTCGCGAAGGGTCCTGCCCAGATCACGACGGGCACCGGGAGTCGCCGCCACTGGTCCCGAAGGGCCGAGGTGGCCGGTTTCGCCTGCTCCGGGCCGGCATGGGGTACCTTCCAGGAGGGCCAGTACTCCTACGCGGAGGAGAGAGAATGGTTCCGCACCCTCAACGCGGCGGAGATCGGGGGGGAGTGCATGAAATATGGCCATATGGTATGTGGCCCTTTTGCTTTTTTTTTTGTGTCGACCCTTTATAAGTTTCACCCGGGCTGAAAATGTGCTTTTATTTGCAGGTCAACGCGTGGCTGAACTACCTCCCAGACCGCTTGTGCGAGGCGGAGGCCCAACTGGAGGAGGCGACCAAGGCCAAGGAGACGGCCGAGACGACCCTCGCGGAGGTGCGCGCGCAAGCGGAGCAGGACGCGGCGGAGCTCAAGGCGGTCCAAGGCCAACTCGCCGCGACCAAGAAGAAGGTGGCGGGGCTCAAGGCAACGTCTGCGAAGCAGCGGCGTCAATTGGAGGAGGCCCAAGCCAAGGCCGAGAACGAGGTGCCCGAGTTGCTCAAATCGGAAGAGTACATGGACCGTCGCGTTGAGGATGCGAGAGCGGTCCAAGCTCTTAGTGTAGTCACCGCGGCCCTCCAATACGTGGAGAGGTATAAGGTCAAGTACTTCGCTCCCGACCTCCATCGCAAAATGGGGGTTGTCTGGGAGGGCGGAGTGGCGAAACCGCCGCCGGGCGTCGAGGGGGACGACGCGGAGGGTCATGACGATCCGGAGGGCCAGGCCAATCTGGAGCTCCCTGCCGCCGATCTTGAGAGTGAGAAGACCAACGAGGCTCCCCCTCCCTCCGATACCGCGGCCGATGCCAACGCCGGGGCCAATGCCAATGCCCCCACCGCGTGAAGCTCTTTATCTTTGTGTGCTTGTTTTTGTTTTTTGCTTTTCTTTCTGATATTACTTTCTGGCCGTATGGGCCAAAGTACTTGGTGTTGGCCGCGAGGCGGCCGTAATTGTATAACTTTCTGATATTACTTTGACGCGAAGTAGGCGTCGTAACCTTGTCTGCCGCCAACGGCCTTGTGATTATTCCTTGTTCGTTTCTACTGCCTTTTAAACTAGATCTTTGTGCATACTCGCCGTACCCAACCCCATGCCAAGCTAGGTGCTAGGACCGCGCTTGACACTAGGTTAATGTAACTTGGATTTTTGCGATTGTGCATACTTGCCGTACCCAACCCCATGCCAAGCTAGGTGCTAGGACCGCGCTTGACACTAGGTTAATGTAACTTGGATTTTTGCGATTGTGCATACTTGCCGTACCCAACCCCATGCCAAGCTAGGTGCTAGGACCGCGCTTGACACTAGGTTAATGTAACTTGGATTTTTGCAAACACTGCGAACACTTGCCGTACCCAACCCCATGCCAAGCTAGGTGCTAGGACCGCGCTTGACACTAGGTTAATGTAACTTGGATTTTTGCGAACACTGCGAACACTCGCCGTACCCACCCCCATGCCAAGCTAGGTGCTAGGACCGCGCTTGACACTAGGTTAATGTAACTTGGATTTTTGCGAACACTGCGAACACTCGCCGTACCCACCCCCATGCCAAGCTAGGTGCTAGGACCGCGCTTGACACTAGGTTAATGTAACTTGGATTTTAGTGAAGTTTTTGATGTATTTAAGGCTTTATGCAACTGCGAGGGGTGGAACCCAACTCGAGTGCGTCTAAGCGCATCGCTCGCGTTAGCGGACAACCCCAAGCGAGGATGGCAACTCGGGTTTCCCTAACGACTGTGGAGTTATTGATGTATTTAAGGCTTTATGCAACTGCGAGGGGTGGAACCCAACTTGAGTGCGCCTAAGCGCATCGCGCGCGTTAGCGGACAACCCCAAGCGAGGACGGCAACTCGGGTTTCCCTAACGACTGTGGAGTTTTTGATGTTTTAAGGCTTTATGCAACTGCGAGGGGTGGAACCCAACTCGAGCGCGCCTAAGCGCATCGCGCGCGTTAGCGGACAACCCCAAGCGAGGACGGTAACTCGGGTTTCCCTAACGACTGTGGAGTTTTTGATGTATTTAAGGCTTTATGCAACTGCGAGGGGTGGAACCCAACTCGAGTACGCCTAAGCGCATCGCGCGCGTTAGCGGACAACCCCAAGCGAGGACGGCAACTCGGGTTTCCCCAACGACTGTGGAGTTTTTGATGTTTTAAGGCTTTATGCAACTGCGAGGGGTGGAACCCAACTCGAGTGCGCCTAAGCGCATCGCGCGCGTTAGCGGACAACCCCAAGCGAGGACGGCAACTCGGGTTTCCCCAACGACTGTGGAGTTTTTGATGTTTTAAGGCTTTATGCAACTGCGAGGGGTGGAACCCAACTCGAGTGCGCCTAAGCGCATCGCGCGCGTTAGCGGACAACCCCAAGCGAGGACGGCAACTCGGGTTTCCCTAACGACGAATTTATCATTAGGACAATGTACGATAGTTGTCTTGTTTTATTCTCATGAAAACGGGTAGAATAAAGACATTACAATCCGCAACGCGGTGATAATCCTAGCTTATTTACACATAGTATTTCTTGAGACGTGCCTCATTCCATGTCTTGGCGAGAGTTTGTTTCGTCGTTGGATCTGTGAGCTTAAAAGCCCCCGGGACTACTTCTTTGGAAAGGAGGTACGGTCCTTCCCACTTCGCGTCAAGCTTGCCTCCCTCGGCCCTTCGGAGGGCTAGATCGCCCTCCTTGAGGCCGCGGGGCTTGACTCTCTTGTTGTAGTATGCCGCGGTCCTTCTCTTGTATTCGGCTGAGCGTAGCTCCGCCGCCTCTCGGCGTTCATCGTGAAGATACATTTCAACCTTGAGAGCCTCATCGTTGGTGAACTGGTCGTACCCTGCGACTCGCTCCGTGGGTAGCATGGACTCGACGGGCACGACGGCGTCACTGCCGTAAGCCATCGCGAAGGGCGTTTCGCCCGTCGCCCTGCGCAGCGTGGTGCGGTTTGTCCATAGAACAAGTGGCAACAGCTCGGCCCACCGTCCCTGAACTCCATCCAGCCTGCGCCGGAGGTTGTCGAGTATCCTCGCGTTGGCGTTTTCCACCAAACCGTTGGACAGAGTGTGTGCAACCGAAGAAAACCTCAACTCGATGCTCAAACTCGCGCAAAAGTCTCGCGTTTCCTCACTGTCGAACTGAGGGCCGTGGTCTGTCATTATCGCGATGGGGACGTCGAAGCGACAAACCACATTTTTCCAGAGAAAGCCGCATACCTTCGCGCTTGTGATTCGTGCCATGGCCTCGGCCTCCACCCACTTGGTGTAGTAGTCGACCAGGACCAGGATGAACTGAATCTGCCCGGCGGCTTTAGGGAAAGGACCTAGGATGTCCATGCCCCACATCGCGAACGGACAGGCTGGCTGGATGCCGCGCAGCTCTCGCACTGGAACGTGTTGAATGTTTTCGTAGCGCTGGCACTTGTCACACTTTTGTACGTATGCCGCCGCGTCGCGGCGCAGGGTAGGCCAATAGATCCCCATCCGGACTATTTTATGGACAAGAGTCCGCCAGCCCGGATGACCTCCACATATGCCCTCATGCACCTCTTCGAGGACCTCGGAGACGGTGGCCTCGTCTACGCAGAGCAGGTTGGGCTCTGCGTAGCCGCGGCGATACAACCTGTCGCCTTCGATGCAATATCGCGCCGCCTTGAGCTTTAGTTTGCGCGCGAACATGGCATCGTCCTGGGGCACCTCTCCGGTTTGGATATATCGGACTATGGGAGCCATCCATCCCTCTGTGGCCAGCGAGAATACCGCCTGAGTCACACCGCGCTGCATCTTTCTCTCTACCACAACCTTATTACCGACCTCAGGCGGGAGGGCCGAACCCATTTTAGCCAGTGCGTCGGCCTTGGCGTCTGCCGCACGTTGTATGGGTTCGATGGAAAAAGTCTCGAGGCATGCAATCAACGCCTTGACTTTGGCGCGATACTGAGGCAAAAAACCCGTGGTACATTCATACTGGCCACCGACCTGTCGCGCGACAAGCTCAGAATCTGTGAAAACCCTTATCCTTCGCGCGCCCACTAGCAGGGCCATCTCAATTCCCGCGATCACTGCCTCATATTCGGCCTCGTTGTTGGTGGCCTCGAAGCCGAAATTGAGGGCATGTTCCGACGCGTAGGAGGGTCCTTCAAGGATGACCCCCGCACCCGACCCCAGGTCGTAGTGCGAGCCGTCAACAAAGACCCTCCACTCGTCTGGGCTTTCGTCCGTGTCGGGGAAGGTGACTTCCACCACAAAGTCAGCAAGGGCTTGCGCCTTGATCGCGGTCCGTGCATGGTACGAGATGTCAAACTCCGACAACTCGACCGCCCACTTGGTCATCCTTCCCGATAACGCGGGCTGATGCAGGATTTGGCGCAGCGGGAGGTCCGATAGGACCTGGATGGGGTGCGCCTGAAAGTAGGGACGCAACTTTCTTGCCGCCACCACCACGGCCAGAGACATCTTCTCCGCGGGTGAGTACCGTTGTTCTGCCGGCTGAAGCACCCTGCTAGTGAAGTACACAGGGTAACTGAAATCGCGGGTAAGGACCGCGCTGACAGTATGCTGACTCACGGCGATATACAACTGCAGATCCTCTCTTGGGACAGGCGGGGAGAGTGTCGGAAGGTTGGCGAGGTAGACCTTTAGAGCCCGGAACGCGCTCTCCATCTCCTCTGTCCAGGTGAAGGTGGTGGTGCTCTTGAGACAGGAGAAGAAAGGAAGAGCGCGGTCGGACAACCTGGAGCAAAAACGGCCAAGGTAATTTACTGCACCCGCCAGTCGCTGGACTTCGTTCCGCGAAGCCGGTGAGCGGAGCTCCAACATCGCGGCGACCTTGGCGGGGTTGACGTCTATGCCACTCGCGCTGATCATGAACCCGAGGAACTTCCCCGAATTCACCCCGAAGACGCACTTTTCCGGGTTCAGACTCATTCGGTGAGCGCGCAGGGTTTGGAAAACCTCGGCCAGATCGGCCAGGTGCTCCTGCGCGCTGTGGCTCTTGACCACTATGTCGTCGACGTAGGCCGAGACGCTGCGCTTCAACTGCCTTCGGAAGACATGATCCACCAGGCGTTGGAAGGTGGCTCCCGCGTTCTTCAAGCCGAAAGGCATCACCCTGTAGCAGAAAGTTCCGCGTTGTGTGATGAACGCGGTGGACTCCTGATCCAGGGGATCCATGGCTATCTGATTGTAGCCGGAATATGCGTCGAGGAAACTCAGCGCGGTGTGACCTGCGGTGGAGTCGACCAGGTCATCAATGGAGGGCAGTGGGTAGCTGTCCTTGGGGCAGGCTTTGTTCAGGTCCTTGAAGTCCACGCACATGCGCCATTTCCCGCTGGACTTCTTTACCAGCACGACATTGGAGAGACAGGTAGGATACTTGACCTCTCGAATGAAGTTGGCGCGCAGGAGCTTCTCAACCTCCTCATTTGCCGCGCTGGCTCGCTCCTCGTTTGTCTTCCGGCGCCTTTGACAGACGGGTTTGGACCCTGGGCTTACCCGGAGCGAGTGGAGCGCCACCTCGGGAGGAACGCCCTTCAGGTCTGTTGGGACGCTATCAAGGACGCTTGCGTACTTGTTAGTGTACCACACAACCGTCCCTTAGTTTTGATATGACAAACTCACTTTGATTCTAATAAAGTTGTCCAAGTGTTCAGGAACGCCAGTGACCAAAAGGACAAGAAGTGTGTATGGGCGTCCCATAAGCTTAGGGACGCTAGCTGACAGGAAGTAAGGACCAGCTAGAGACTACTTGAGCAAGGACGGAGTCCCAAGCAAGTAGGAACGCAAGAAAGGAGTCCTTACTCACTAGCCGACAGGATGACATCACTCGACAATGTTTGATCATCCAAGGACACGTGGAGACCGATCCTGTAGCGGAGTCCAACACTACGTGGTGGACGATCCTGTTGCAGAGTCCATCAACACGTGGCGGCCGATCTTGTAGCGGAGTTCATCATACACAGCTGGATACAGGAAGCTTCCTCATCACCGCCCTACTACGTGGAGGAAGATCCTGTAGCCACGTCCACGAAGGGCATGATCGTCCCAGTGAAAAGACGCCCTTCCCAAGTCCTATAAATAGCCCCAAGGCATTTATTGTGACGCCAACGCTTTCAGGAATATTCAGAGAGAATCAAAGAGAAAGCGACTCACTCAAGAACACGAAGAACTAACTCAAGAACTCAAGAACAGTGCTAGAACTTGTGTTAGATCGAGTGAGATTTTGTACCCCAACCACAAAACAGTTTGTAATCAGAGAAACCAAAAAGAGAGAGAGAACGTTCTGCGAAGTACTGCAGAACGTAGGAATAGAGTCCTTTAGTAGATTGAACAAGCTTGAGTTGTAGGCTTAAAGGAGTCCTTTACTAGTGAACTTAGGGAAAAGCTAAGTGTCAGAGAACTGTAAAGACTCGCCAGTACAACTGTAAGAACGTTCAATATAAAGGAAAGAACTATTCAAAAATCCTCCAAGGAGGTAGAGGTTTACACTCAAGGACTACTTGGTCTTGAGTGGTTCCTCTATAATTCACTGCGTTCATTTATTACCTGTTTAGTACTTTATTCCGCTGCATACATCAAGGACGCCCCTACACCTCGTAGGGACGCCTGACCAAAGGACGCCTTTACCAAAGTAAAGAGCGTTCCTCAGTACTAACGATCCAACAATTGGTATCAGATCAGGCGCTCTAGATTCTTACTGAGTTGCAGGTAAAAATGGACATGGAACCTATAGGAATCTCCTTTGTGAAGCCTCCGCGCCTGACGGACGGAAATTTCAACCGCTGGAAGATTAGATCTGAGAACTTTGTAAGGATTCAGAACTATCAGTGCTGGAAAGTGATCATGAAAGGCGACCTTGCCGTTCCTACTGACAAGAAGGATAAAGAGGACGAGTGGGGTCCTGATGAATTCAAGTTGATGGAAACAAATGCAAAGGCTATTTGCTTCCTTCAAGCGTCTCTTTGTGAAAGGGACGCCACCAGAATTAGCAATTTGGCAACTGCCAGACTACAGTGGGAAGCTCTTGAAAAATTCCACGTAGGAACTGCTGAGATGAGGGAAGACGTTCAGCTTGAAATCAAGAGAGAGTTCTATGCTTTCAAAATGCTACCCAACGAAACTGTCAATGACTATTCATACCGCTTTGAGCAACTTGTTACCAAGATGAGGAACTTAGGCGTTCCCGAAGCTGAAGTTTCAATGAGAAACAGAGTTCAAGTGGTTATTGATGGTCTAACAGGAAAGTGGAACTTTGATAGAACCACGTTCAAAGAGAATACAGCTAACAAGACTCTCGATATGGAAGAGATCTACGGGAAGCTAAAAGGATATGAAGCACGAAGGAACTCCGATTTAGCTGAGCTAGCAAGGAATCCTCAAACAGATATAGCACTGATAACATCAACACCAAAGTACGCTGAGTATCTTCGTCGTAATCAAGAACTTGCTTTATTGATAGAAGCCAACAAAAATGAGAACAGTGAGAAGATGCGCGTTCAAGCGTTGAGAGAGAAGGAAAGCAAATCTAAGGAACAGCTTGATGAAGAAGAAGAACTTGCTCTTTTTCACAAAGTACTTCGTTCTTATGGCAAAAGGAACAAATATTTCAACAAACACAAGATGCCCAAGAAAGAAAGTCCCAAGTACACTGAAGCAGAAATGAAAGAACTTACCTGTTACAAATGTAACAAGAAAGGACACTTTGCTAAAAAATGTACAACGGGAATGTCCTCAAAGGAGATGAAGACAAAGCCCTCATTGGAGCGTTCGCATCTGCATGGGATAACGTCAGTTCTGATGATGAAGAACCTGATGAACAAGAGGCATACATAGCTCTTGAGGACGCCTCTGATAATGAACAAGTAGCATACATGGCTATGGAGGACGTCGAAGTTGTTGAGGAGGACGCTCCGAAATCTGAAAATGAGGTAACCCGTGAGTCTATGATGACTTCTTTAGAAAATTGTTCCAAGTCCAAGCTTATTAAACTCATTGGAAAAATCATGGATGAAAGTGTGATCATGCAAAATAAAATGGATGAACTAGAACTTGAAAATGAAAATATTGTGGTTGAATGTGAAAACTGTAGTTCCATGACCATTCATCTAGAGTCTTCATGTGAAGAAACTAAATCTCTGAAAAC
The DNA here is from genome assembly GCA_963924305.1 of Polygonum maritimum. Lineage (NCBI taxonomy): Eukaryota > Viridiplantae > Streptophyta > Magnoliopsida > Caryophyllales > Polygonaceae > Polygonum > Polygonum maritimum. The sequence goes on from OZ002737.1 coordinate 28,974,504, forward strand.
TGAACTTATGTGTCTTAAACTTGAGAACGCTAAGCTCAGGGAAGAAGTGAAAGTGTTGGGTAAGAGTCCCATGGTAGAAGAAGTTAGACCTATGGTCTTTGTCCCAGCCAAAAGGGGACTAGGCTATGAATCTGACACTAAGAACTCTCTTCCTAGCGACTTTGAGGCAAGCAAAACTTCTGAACTTGAACTTGAACGGGAGAAAACTAAGAATCTTCTTGAGCGAATTAGAGTCCTAGAAAGTGGAGAGTTAGGTCAAGAGGACTACTACACTAACTCCACAAGTCATAGGATCTACAAGAAAATTTCTAAGGGGGAAGGCTCTAAAGTTTGTAACCCTGAAAAGATGAAGAAGAACAAAATCCAGCGTCCCAATAAGAAGTACTATCTCGGTACTTACTATAGGACGTGTTGGTACTGTGGACAAGGAGACCACTTTAAATATGATTGTGTAAAACTGAAGGAAGACATTGACAGTGGTAAAGCTGCTAGGACTAACATTGAGAATAATAAGTCCGTTCCTAAAGCTAACACTAGGCGTCCTAGACGTTCTAGGAGTTCTTTCCGCAAGCATGCTATTTCAAATGATGTGAATATAAATGACTACATGCCAGAACCAGAGTTCTATTATTGCAACGAACCAGGTAAGGAACACCTTGCCTGGGTCGCCAAACACTAACTTTGTTTTGGCAGGTGGAAGTGAGGGGACGCCCATGGATCATTGATAGCGGCGCCTCAAATCATATGACAGGAAGCCAGATCCATCTCACTTCTATCCAAAGTAGTGCCACGGGAGGAACTGTCTCGTTTGGCAACAAGGGCAAGGGAAAGATCAAAGGGACGGGAACTGCCATTCTTAATGCATCCATCAAGGCATCAAATGTCAGTCTTGTTGAAGGACTTGGCTTCAATCTTCTTAGCGTCTCTCAAATGTGTGATCAAGGAGAAAACCTAGTCACATTTGATTCAAAGGAGTGCCTTGTTATCAACAAGAAATCAAACAAGGTTGTTCTCAAAGGAGTACGCCAGAACAATGTCTACATCTTCAACCAGGAGTTCAAGCCTAAATCAGAGTTGTGCCTATCTACTTCAAAGGAGGACGCTGACCTCTGGCATCGCCGTCTTGGCCATGCTGGACCAAGCACAATCCTTAAGTTACATCAAAGAAATCTTGTGAAGGGACTTCCCCGGATTGACCCTGAGAATGTTGAACAGTGTGAAGCCTGTATCAAAGGGAAGCAAACAAGAACGTCCTTCAAGTCTAAAAATGAAGTAAGTACGAAGAAGCCTCTGGAACTTCTTCATATGGATCTTTGTGGACCAATGAAGACGCAGAGCTACGGTGGAAAGAGGTACATTTACGTTCTCGTAGATGATTTTTCTCGATTCACTTGGGTTCTTTTCTTAGTGTCAAAAGCAGATTGTTTCAATGCGTTCAAAGTCTTCATCAAACAAGTGGAAGTTGCCCTGGAGACGCCTCTCAAAGCTCTAAGATCAGACCATAGGACGGAGTTCCAGAACTCGGAGTTCCTGGCCTACTGTGATCAACATGGAGTCTCTTACAACTTCTCAGCTCTAAGAACTCCTCAACAAAATGGAGTCGTTGAAAGAAAGAATAGGACGTTGGAGGATATGGCAAGGACTATGCTTTTAGCAAAAAACGTCCCTAAGTATTTCTGGGCAGAAGTTGTTGCTACAGCTTGCTATATTATCAATCGTGCCATGATCCGTCCATTATTGAAGAAGACGTCCTATGAGTTGTTGAATGGAAGGAATCCTCGCATCGACTATCTCAGAGTTTTTGGGTGTAAGTGTTTCGTCCACAACAACGACAAAGAACGACTTGGAAAGTTTGATGCAAGGAGTGATGAAGCCATATTTCTTGGATACTCCCTCACAAGCAAAGCATATAGAGTTTTCAACAAAAGGACTCTAAAGCTTGAGGAGAGTATTCATGTTGTGTTCAAAGAGAGTTCTTCTCACAGAGAAAAACAAAGTAAGAAAGAACGCTCTTCCTCACAACAGCAGGACGACTCTGAAGACGAAGTTGAAGATTGGTCCTCAAGAAAATACTATGTAGCTAAGGACGCTTCTCCAAATCCTGAAGAAGTCTCAGTGGACGCTCCTAGTGTTGTTCAAGGAGTTCCCTCTCGAAGTGAATCTCCAGTTCAACAAGATGTGGCTGAATCAAGTCAACAAGGCGAGCAAAGTCAAGGTGTGGACGCTCTCACTGAGGGGGAACACACTGAGGACTATGCTCAAGGCGATAGTGATGATTCTGATGGAGACATTGATCCAAGATTTGTTCAGCTATTCCAAAGGGAGTCCCGCTTCTCTAGGGACCACCCAACTACTCAGATTATCTCAGATCCTTCTCAAGGAGTTCAAACCAGGTCAGCTGCAAGCAAGTCCCAGAGTGCAAATTTAGCTTTTTGTGCTTTCAATGCCTTTGTCTCTATGGTGGAACCAAAGAACATCAAGGAAGCACTCCAGGACGCTGACTGGATTCAAGCAATGCAAGAAGAACTTAATCAGTTTGAAAGGAACAAAGTTTGGTCCCTCGTCCCACGTCCAAAGGCAAAAACATCATAGGGACGCGTTGGGTGTTCAGAAATAAACTTGATGAGAGTGGACGTGTGTCAAGGAACAAGGCAAGACTGGTGGCTCAAGGATTCAAGCAAGAGGAAGGCATAGACTATGATGAGACCTTTGCTCCTGTTGCTCGAATTGAGGCCGTTCGTTTTCTTATTGCCTTCGCCGCTCACAAAGGATTCAAGTTATTTCAAATGGACGTCAAAACTGCCTTTCTCAATGGAAAACTCAAGGAGTAAGTGTATGTTGCTCAGCCCCCTGGCTTTGAAGACGCCTCTCACCCAGACCATGTGTACTACTTAGACAAAGCTCTCTACGGACTCAAGCAAGCCCCTCGTGCTTGGTACGACAGGTTTGCGTCCTTTCTCTTATCTCATCAGTACATAAGAGGTTCAATTGATAAAACTTTGTTCATTAAGAAAGTTCACAAGGACATTTTGATTGCCCAAGTCTATGTTGATGATATAGTCTTTGGTAGTACTAACATGAAACTTGTAGATGAGTTCAAGTCCTTAATGAGTAGTGAGTTTGACATGTCCCTCATTGGAGAACTAAATTTCTTCTTGGGACTCCAAATCAACCAACTCAAGGACGGGACGCGCATTCATCAACAAAAGTATGTACGTGAAACGCTTGAAAAATACAAGATGAACACGTCCAAGCCAGTTGCTACTCCCTGTTCTCCAAACTCGCGTCTTTACGCAGATGAACAAGGGAAGGACGTTGATCAAAAACTCTATCGAGGGATGATTGGTTCTTTGCTCTATTTGACCGCAAGTCGTCCCGACATCATGTTTGCCGTTTGCTTGTGTGCACGCTTCCAAGCCAATCCAAAGGAGTCCCACATGAAGGAAGTCAAGCGAATCTTTCGCTATCTCAAGGGACGCGATGATATTTGTCTTTGGTACCCAAGGAAGACGTCCTTCAAGCTTGTTGGCTACTCGGACGCTGATTATGCTGGTCATGTGATTGATAGAAAAAGCACTTCAGGAATGGCACAGTTCCTTGGTTCATGCTTAGTCTCTTGGGGATCTAAGAAACAGAACTCTGTGGCGCTTTCAACTGCGGAAGCCAAGTACGTTGCTGCTGCCTCGTGCTGTTCACAAGTTATCTGGATCAAATATCAACTCGAGGACTACGGTATCAATCTTGAAACTATTCCTATTCGTTGTGATAACACGAGTGCTATTGAAATCTCTAAGAATCCTGTTTTTCATTCACGCACAAAGCATATTCATATAAAGCATCATTTCTTGCGTGATAACGTTGAACTAGGACTCATTAGTATGGAGCATGTTAGAACGGAAGACCAAATAGCTGATATTTTCACTAAGGCACTTGATAGGCGTCCCTTTGAGCATCTCAGGTTGCTCCTAGGGATGATAACTTTTAAGTAGCAAGTCCCGTTCTACTATTCTCTCAATGATTGGCTATGTTTAGTAGATTCCAAGTGTTTAAGGACTGTTATGCTTTGAATTCATATTTGCAAGGACGCTAGTCTAAAACTTCATGTGTTTGCTACTTTGGAACGCCATTCAAATTTTCTCTATTGTGTCTTGAAAAGAGTATCCCTGATCACCCAACCCTCATTATAAGCCGAAATGATGGGAACTCTAAGCTTACCCTAGCCGAGAACTCCGCAAAAGCGTCCTATGAGGTTCATATTTTTCTTTCACGGGACGTACTTGCTTTGTTCTCAAATGGTTCGAAAGGTGATCACAAGGACGGTTGAACTGGTTAATGGTTTGCTTGAAGAGGTGAACTTTGCTAAGTATGGGAGAACGCTCAGTGCTTGTAAGAGAGGACGCCAGTTCAGTTTTGAGAAGAAGTTGAAGTGTCAGAAATTTTGAACTTTTGAAAGGGCAAACAGTGACCGTTTTACTTGCTCAACTCTTAAGGGGGAAGTTTTGCCACGTGTAGCACAGAAAATCAGTGTTATTTACAGCTTGTGCCACCGCTTCCTCTATATAAGGCAGTAATAGTCGCTATCAAAAATTTATTGCTCTCAACCACTTCCTCGCTCTCAAATTAGCTCTGCCCTCTCTCTAGAACTCCGACGACTTTCTCACTCTACAAGTCATCAGAATCATGTCTAAGCTTCTAGGGAACGTTGCCGGATCTTCTACCGGCGGTAAGAGAAGACGGTTGGTGAAGTCCCACACTATAGAGAAGCCCAAACCGCTTGTTCTCAATGAATCTCTAGTGGACTTCATCAACAAGAAGCCAAAAACTTTGTACATGTTGATACGGGAACGCATGGACAGGCCGGAAGTCAAAAGGGACGCCGTCAAAACAAGAAATTATGAGAAGTTCATCGAACACTTCGTCATCCACGGCCTCCACAAAAACAACTATCATGACTTGCCTGGCCGGATGGAGGACGTGCTCTTCTTCTCGCAATACGGTGGTGAGAATCTTGCTCCCTTACTCGATCTCATTCCCGACATGCATAACGCCGTCCTACCTAACTTCCCCATGTACCCCAAAGACTCCCCCGCCTATAAAATGTTACAAAAAAGGCTACCCAGTCCTTCTCCCCCACCTCCTCAAATTCCCACCGTCACATCCAAGAAGCTCCTCAAACGTCCAGCTCCATCGTCCCCTCTCTCTAAATCCTCCAAACCCACCGAAATTGTGGACAAGTTTCCACCCCATTTAAAGGAGGGACGCTCCAAAAAGACCCATGACCCAAGGCCCCTCAAAAAGGCCAAGTCGTCAAGCGTCCCCTCCTCCACAAAACGGCCAACCTCCACAAAAGGCCCCTCAAAACTTTCAAAGCAATCCACTCCTCCTCCTCAAAAGGCCATTCAAATCAAACAACTCCCAACCCCTCCACCGTCCCCTAAGCCTTCAAACGAAAACGCTCTAATTCCATTCTGCCCCTCTCCAATAAACTTCGGCCAATTCCCCTCCGCCCCTGCCCACATTTCCCCACCAAAGGACCCCGAGACTCCCCGGTCCCGCTGTCCTTCATCCGAAAGTGGTCCAGAGGACGTCGAGAAACGTCCAGCGCTTGAGCACACATTTAAACGCTGCAAAGTCGGTGAATCTCCCAAGGTGCTACTGGTCCAAGCAGCTACAGAGCCGGAGCACATCTCCACCTCCAGTTCCTCCTCATCAAGCTCCTCTTCAAAGAGCATACAAGGAACGCCTGCCGGTGAGTCCTCACCCTTTGTTGATATAACTGGGGACTCCAACGACGAGGCAGAAGGTGTTGAAAGTGCTCCTGCTGCAAAAAAGGCAGAAGTTATTGCGGTTGCTGAGGACGCTGGCGAGCACCAGGTCGCTCACAAGGACGCCGAGCCTACACTATCGGATGAGCTCGAGCGTGATGCACAAGAAATCCCACCCTACAACCAATCCCTTCCCCTCCTCAATCCCCTCCCAACTCCTCAAGAAAACCCCTCCCCCACAATCCAAACAGAATCCCACCATGTCCCTGCGGACGCTGAGCCTCCAACTGAAAATCAAGAACAAGCTCAGGACGCTGAGGACACGTCCCAAGGCAGAGCTTCCTCCGATGCCGATCAGGCCACAGCTGGTGGTAATAATGAAAATGCACAAGGCACTGAGGACGCTGCTGGCCCGGACGATGCTGAGAACGAGTCCGAGAACAGTGCTGATGAAAGTTCAGATGATGAGGACTCTGAGTCGCCAAAAGGCAAAAAGAAGCGCAAGGACGATGGCGCACCTGTCAACGTTCTAGGCCCCTTAGTCTATTCTGAGCAATGGCTTGCCTCCTTCACCAAGGAAAAAGAAGTTCTGGAGTTTCTTGAGCTTCTCAGATTTCAAGGATGGCTGAACGTCGGACCTGCCCCTTCTGAAGTTGACAAAGAACAGGTCCGAGCGTTCTACAAAAGCTTGCGCTACAAGTCCAAGGACAGCTCTCTCCATTTCAAGATAGAGGACGAGAAAGCCTTTGTCAATGAACGCCAAGTCCGTACTTTCATGGGACTGAGCACTCAAAGGCCTCCGTCCAACGCACTAAGCTCTCTTCCAGAGAACGGCTTTGAGCTGACAGAGGACGAAGAAGTTGCTATGATTGAAAGAGTGTTACAGGGTAAAAGACCCTATGGACTTGACAGGGTGGCTCACGTGTTGAGCAAAGTCGGCGCCATTTCACATTACTTTATCTGCCGCGCCGTCCTTCCCAGGCAAGAGAAGCGTTCTATAGTTCAAACGCATGACATCATATTAATAGACGCCTTTCTCGAACGCCGTCCCATCAATCTTGCCAGAATTGCAATGCAACATATGGCTAAGTGTGGGAGGAAGCGACATGCTTTGCCATACCCTGGGCTAGTCAAGCTGATCCTAAAGTCCCAAAACGCTTATGATGAGTCTGCTCCTACTGAATTGCTGGGACTCAACTGGGATCAAAAGAAAGGACTGCTCAAGATAAGGCACAATGAGGAACTACCCTCAATAAAGAAGCAGTTAGAGGCTGAAGCTGAGGAAGCCAGGAAGAGAGCAGAGCAAGAACGCCTAGCAGCTGAAGCTGAACAGGAACGCCTTGCCTCTCTGCATCAAGATCCCCTCAATGAAGAAGAGCAAACTGTGAATTTTGACGTTCTTGATCAGATGTTAATGGCCTCTTCACCTCCTTCCTTGCCTCACATGGACGCTCCTTCCTCCAGTTCTGGTCCAGCGCCTATTCCTGCCCCAGCAAATCCCGAACAACATCCTCCGGCAACACTCATGGGTGCTATTCTTCACAACCAGTGCCTGATCTTAAATTCTCTCAAAGACTTATCTTCGGCATTCACCAAGTCGGCTGAACTTCAAGAGAAGCTTCTCAAGTTCTACCAAGATCAAAGCCGTCCTTAGTGATCGCCGTCCTCAACCCCTTTATGCCTAAATTGTTTTGCCTTTGCTTCTTTTATCTTTCAAACACTTTGGTCTGTAATGACACGTACTCTCTTTTGTTTGAATGGCAATTACATGGTTTGCTTGCATTGTGTTTGTTTAAGCGTTCCACTGCTTATAGTTGTGTGTTTATGCTAACGTCCTTATCACTTGTTATCCTTTTCGATGATGCCAAAAGGGGGAAGTGTAGTTTTGCAGAAATGCGCTATAAATTAGTTATCTAGAATAAGCAAGTGTTAAGGGGGAACTATTAAGTGAAAGGTCTAAAGAACGCTCATGCTAGAATAATAGAGGACGCTTAGAAAGTTTTCTAGGACGCGACTCTCTCCTTAAAATCCAAATGTTAGAGAATCAAAGAATGAAAACTTGTGCTTATTGAAATTTCTCTAAGTATTAGAGGACGCTTCTAAGTTTTCATGCATACTAAGTTCCAATGTCAAAACTTTTTGCTGAAGAGTTTGTCATCATCAAAAAGGGGGAAATTATTGGGACGCTATCAAGGACGCTTGCGTACTTGTTAGTGTACCACACAACCGTCCCTTAGTTTTGATATGACAAACTCACTTTGATTCTAATAAAGTTGTCCAAGTGTTCAGGAACGCCAGTGACCAAAAGGACAACAAGTGTGTATGGGCGTCCCATAAGCTTAGGGACGCTAGCTGACAGGAAGTAAGGACCAGCTAGAGACTACTTGAGCAAGGACGGAGTCCCAAGCAAGTAGGAACGCAAGAAAGGAGTCCTTACTCACTAGCCGACAGGATGACATCACTCGACAATGTTTGATCATCCAAGGACACGTGGAGACCGATCCTGTAGCGGAGTCCAACACTACGTGGCGGACGATCCTGTTGCAGAGTCCATCAACACGTGGCGGCCGATCCTGTAGCGGAGTTCATCATACACAGCTGGATACAGGAAGCTTCCTCATCACCGCCCTACTACGTGGAGGAAGATCCTGTAGCCACGTCCACGAAGGGCATGATCGTCCCAGTGAAAAGACGCCCTTCCCAAGTCCTATAAATAGCCCCAAGGCATTTATTGTGACGCCAACGCTTTCAGGAATATTCAGAGAGAATCAAAGAGAAAGCGACTCACTCAAGAACACGAAGAACTAACTCAAGAACTCAAGAACAGTGCTAGAACTTGTGTTAGATCGAGTGAGATTTTGTACCCCAACCACAAAACAGTTTGTAATCAGAGAAACCAAAAAGAGAGAGAGAACGTTCTGCGAAGTACTGCAGAACGTAGGAATAGAGTCCTTTAGTAGATTGAACAAGCTTGAGTTGTAGGCTTAAAGGAGTCCTTTACTAGTGAACTTAGGGAAAAGCTAAGTGTCAGAGAACTGTAAAGACTCGCCAGTACAACTGTAAGAACGTTCAATATAAAGGAAAGAACTATTCAAAAATCCTCCAAGGAGGTAGAGGTTTACACTCAAGGACTACTTGGTCTTGAGTGGTTCCTCTATAATTCACTGCGTTCATTTATTACCTGTTTAGTACTTTATTCCGCTGCATACATCAAGGACGCCCCTACACCTCGTAGGGACGCCTGACCAAAGGACGCCTTTACCAAAGTAAAGAGCGTTCCTCAGTACTAACGATCCAACAAGGTCCGTCGCCGTCCAAGCGAACACGTCGCGAGAACGGGCCAGGAGACTTTGGAGGCTTTCAGCATCCAACCCGGTCATGCAGTCCCCTACAAACAGCTTCTCGGTCGTGTCAGGGAAAGGGGTGATGGCGACCTTCTCAAAGTCACCGAGGGGCTCGCGCTCACGCTCTTGTCGCACATCCAACTCCACACTGGAGCCCCCCGCGATGGCATACGCGGCGGGGCGAGCGCGCGTTGACGCCTCGTAGCACTTTCGTGCCTCAATCTGTTGGCCATGGGCGACGCCCACCCGGTCCTCGACGGGAAACCTTAAGACCAGGTGGTAGATGGATGCGACAGCCTGGAACTTCATCAATGAAGTCCGGCCCATTATCGCGTTGTAGATGGAAGGGAGCCGGACGACAGTGAACTCGATAGGCTCTGTCCGGCGTGCGTCTTTTCCGTCCCCCAGAGTCATATCCAGGGTGACTAATCCCGCGACGTCGACCTCGTTGCCCGAGAAGCAAGTGAGCTTCCCAGCATAAGGTAGAAGCATGGCAGGTGAAATGCCGAGCTGTGCGAACGCGTCGTAATACAGGATGTCCACCGATGCTCCCGTGTCGACCATGATCCTCTTGACTATCTTGGTGGCGACGACCGCGTGCACCACCAGAGGATCCGTGTGCGGAGTGATGAGCTCGCGGGAATCGCTGGGTCCGAAGGTGATGTCGGTGTGAGGGGCTCCCGTCGCACCCAAGCTGTTGATGGAGCCGCCGGAGGTTGAAGCGCGAGCATAACGCTTCCTCTCCCCGCCGCTGGACCCTGCGAGGGTTGACCCTCCCACGATGGTGTTGATGTAGAGGTTTGGGTCGTTTGGATTGATTCCTCTTCTCACGGGCGCGGCACCGGCCAAAGTATTCGCCTGTGCCGGCTGACCACCACCATTGCGGGGCCCGAGGGTCGTGGTGTTAGCCCCGGTGTAGGGCTCGTTGTTGTTCGGCCCGTTGCCACCGCGGTTGTTGCGTGGCCCGCGGTATCCCTGATACCCGCGGCCACGACGGCCTCCACCACGGTTATGGCCGCCGCGCTGCCCACCCTGAGGCTTCGTTGGTGTGGTGGACACGGTGAGGGCCTCCGGGGTGGTTTTGGCTTTTCCCTTACCGCGCTCCTGCGTGGGCCTTCCTGCCGCGTCCTCCGCGAAGACGCGCTTGGTGATGGCGTTGCAGGCGTCCTCGTAGGTGTGCTGGGTTTTCCCGCACATTTTTACCTTGAAGGTTCCGTCGCGGAGGTTGTGGATTAACATGTCGCGGGCGGAGGTGTCGTTGAGTTGAGGCACCTCCGATGCCGCGTTGACGAACCGGGTGAAGAAGGCTGCCAGGGTCTCCTCCTCTCCTTGTGTCACACCCATGAGATCCTTCGTCGTCTTCATGCGCGTCCGAGACCCGCTAAAGTGGGACATGAACCGCCGCGTTAGGTCCTTAAAAGACGTGATGGAGCCCACGGGGAGGTTGGTGAACCACCTCATCCCGGCGGTCTTAAGGGTGGAGGGAAAGACCCGGCAGTACATGGCGTCGTTGTAGGTGTTGAACGTCATGTGGGCGAAAAACTGCCTGACGTGCTCTCCCGAGTCCTTCGTGCCGTCGAACTGTAGCGCCGCCGATGGCCTCTGGAATCCCTTCGGCATGGGCTCCTCTTGGATGAAGTCCGCGAAGGGGCTGCCGTAGGTGGTGCCGCGATCGTCCACCATCATGTTGCTCCGGGAGCCGGAGCGTGTGGACTGAGGCCTAGAGGTGGAGCGCCCTCGCGACACGCTCATGTCCTCACTCGAGCTCCCCGGAGGCGGGGTGTGGTATGCCTGACCCGGCCCGTAACCCGCAGCGTAAGCGGTTACATACAGCTGGTGGGGCATTGGGTAAGCTCCCTGACCGTGCTGCATAGGATACGCACCTTGGCCGTAGTGGTACGCGGGGGCGTAGCCTTGGAAGTGGGGGTTGGGAGGCGACAACGCGTTGGGAGCGTCCTGCTCCACCTCCTGCCCAGTCGAACTCCCGTTGGTGGTGGCATATTCCTCCACGTAGGGCTCCTACACGGGTGCGTACTCTTGGAAGTACTGTGCGTGGACATACCCCTGGAACGGGGCCTGTGGCTGGAAACCCTGCTGGAAACCCGGGTTCCACCTGGCATGGCCTGTGGTTGTTGCACGGGCGGTGACCCGTAATACCACGGAGGCGGCGGCTGCATCCCGAAGGCTGTACCGTCGGCGTAATAGGCGTTGTTGCTGTTAGCGTCCATCACTCGGCGTCAGTTGAAACGGTGCCTGCTTGGTTTGAGAGAGGTCCCCACGGACGGCGCCAATGTTGAAGTCCGAAAACACCGATCGTAGATTAACGCGATGAGAGCAAGAGGTTTAAACTCAACCGAGTCAAACGACGGAGAGACGGAAAGTATTTGGTCATTTGAAGTGTTTAACGCGATAGGGGTAGTGTTAAGGATGCTTTTGTATTGACTGTGGGGTTACAATAGTAAACAGATGATCTCTATCGCGTTTCAGGTGTATCGGGTTACAACAATGATCTTTTAGCTCGAGATCTGATGTATGTGGCTCGCGAGATTTTCGATCCCCGCTCTGGTGCATTGAGCTTGCTATTTATAGTGGAGGCGCGAGCTGGGTTGGAGCGAGATGCCGATGTGGGACGGACGCCGCTCGGGCACGTGTCGCTCTATGATTCGCTCTTGGGGCGGCAGCCGCGGAGCTGGCCAATCAAAGGCCAGGATGGGACGTCGCCGCCCACCGCTCATCCGATGGGACGTTGCCGCCCACCCACTTGCTTGGATGGGACGGGGCGATGAGCGCGGGGGGTACAACCCCCGGGGCTGGGCCTCCACTTCGTAGGGAGTCTCTGTAGGGAGTCTGCTTTGTAAAGAACCATTCGTTACAGAAATAGAACTCTGGTTCTGGCATATAGTCACTTATATTCACGTCATTTGAAACAGCATGCTTTCGGAAAGAACTCTTAGAACGTCTAGGACGTCTAGGGTTAGCCTTAGGGACGGACTTATTATTTTCAATGTTAGTCCTAGCAGCTTTGCCACTTTCAATGTCGTCCTTCAGTTTTAAGCATTCATATTTAAAGTGATCTCCTTTTCCACAATACCAACACGTCCTATAGTAAGTACCAAGGTAGTACTTCTTGTTGGGACGTTGGATTTTGTTCTCTTTCATCTTTTGAGGGTTACAGACTTTCGAACCCTCCCCCTTAGCAATTTTCTTATAGATCCTATGACTGGTGGAGTTAGTGTAGTAGTCCTTTTGACCTTTCTCTCCACTTTCTAGGACTCTAATTCTTTCAAGGAGATTCTTGGTCTTTTCCCTTTCCAATTCAAGTTCTGAAGTTTTGCTTGCCTCAAAGTCTCTAGGGAGAGAGTTCCTAGTGTCAGACTCGTAGCCTAGTCCTCTCTTGGCTGGGACAAACACCATTGGTTGAACTTTCTCAACTGCTGGGCTCTTCCCTAACACTTTCACCTCTTCCCTAAGCTTAGCATTCTCTAGCTTAAGACACATCACTTCAGTTTTCAGGGATTTGACTTCGACACATGAGGACTCTAGTTGTAATGACACTGTAGCACAGTTCTCACATTCAACTAACACATTTTCACTCTCAAGTTCAAGTTCATCCATTCTATGTTGCATGACTACGCTTTCTTCCATGATTCTATTAATGAGCTTAATAAGTTTGGATTTGGAACACTTCTCCAAGGAATTCATCATGGATTCACGAGTTACCTCTTGTTCTTTTTCCGGAGCGTCCTCTTCAATGACTGGGGCGTCCTCCACAGCCATGTACGCCACTTGTTCATCCTCTGAGGCGTCTTCTATGGCTATGTACGCCACTGGTCCTTCGGGTTCTTCATCATCAGAACTCACATTATCCCATGCGGCTTCACACGCTCCCAAGAGGGCTTTCATCTTCATTTCTTTTGAGTTTAGTCCCATAGTACACCTTTTGGCAAAGTGTCCTTTCTTGTTACACTTGTAGCAAGTCAGTTCCTTCATTTCTACCTCTGTATACTTGGGACTCTCCTTTCTGTAAGGCATCTTGTTTTTCTTGGAATCTCTGGTCCTTTTACCCCATAAGCGGGCAACTTTGTGTAGAAGGGCAAGCTCTTCCTCTTCTTCTAGCTGTTCCTTGGTCTTGCTTTCCTTCTCTCTCAAAGCTTGAGCACGCATCCTTTCACGATTCTCATTTTTATTTGCTTCCACCATTAAGGCAAGATCTCTTTGGTGGCGCAGATACTCAGCGTACTCTGGAGTTGACGTCATCAAGGCGAGATCTGTCTGAGGGTTCCTAGCCAATTCAGCCATATCGGCTTCCCTTCTTGCTTCATATCCTCTCAGCTTCCCATAGATCTCTTCCATATCCAGGGTCTTGTTGGCTGTATTCTCCTTGAACGTAGTCCTTTCAAAATTCCATTTCCCTGTAAGTCCATCAATGACTACTCCAACTCTGTTCCTCATTGAGATTTCAGCTTCTGGGATGCCCAAATTTCGCATCTTGGTCACAAGAGCTTCAAAGCGGTATGAGTAGTCCTTGACAGTTTCGTTAGGCAGCATTCTGAAGGCATAGAACTCTCGTTTGATTTCAAGCTTAACGTCTTCCTTCATCTCCGCCGTACCCACATGGTACTTCTCAAGAGCTTCCCATTGTAGTTTGGCTGTTGCCAAATTGCTAACTCGGGTGGCATCCCTCTCGCAAAGGGACGCTTGGAGGAAGCATATTGCCTTAGCGTTTGTTTCCAAAAGCTTGAATTCGTCAGGACCCCACTCGTCCTCTTTGTCTTTCTTGTCATCAGGGACGATAAGGTCACCTTTCATGATCACTCTCCAGCATTGATAATTCTGACTTCTGCAAAAGTTCTCGAAGCGGATCTTCCAGCGGTTGAAGTTGCCGTTCGTCAGGCGAGGAGGCTTCACAAAGGAGATTCCAATAGGTTCCATGTCCATCTTGTACCTGCAACTCAACAAAATCTAGAGCGCCTGCTCTGATACCAATTGTTGGATCGTAAGTCGTTAAAGTGGGCGTCCTTAACTGAGTTAAGGGCGTCCTTAAGTGCAGCGAAAATTCGACTTAACAGGAAACAAGATAAGAGAATAGACACGAGTATTTATAGAGGAACCCCACTAAGACCAACTAGTCTTATGGGTAAACCTCTACCTACGTTGGAGGATTTTCAATAGCCGTCCCTTATCTTTTTGAGAGTGAGTCCTTACAACTTAGGCGAGTCGTTACACTTCTCTGAGCTAAGTGTCCGTCCTTAGTCTCACTAGTAACACTCCTTTCAACCTAACAAGTAACCTAACACTCTTAGCTATAAGGAAACTATCACTCACGTCTCTCACGGTTCGTTGTGAGAGACAAACTACAACTCTAACTGATTTGTGGTTTGTTTTGGATTTGATGTGGTTGGACTTTCTTTCTCTTGCTTCAAGCTCACTTGATCTTCTTGATCTTCGTTCGTGTTCTTGAATGCTTCGGGAGAGCTTGAGAGAAAGTCTTCAAAGTCCACACCGCTATGCATACCCCTTGGGGGGTATTTATAGTGGAAGTGGTTCTTGTCCTCTAGCGTCCTCTGAGACTTGGCAGGATCCTTGATCTTTGATCAACGGTGCGATGAGCCTCTTGAGGAAGTCAACTCTGTTGATGCTTGGGAAGCCTCCGCGTGGGTAGGGGACCATCGCTGGGAAAGCGACATCTTTGGAATTGTCTACACGTGCCCAGACAAGGGAAGCTTCCTTCTGAGGACTACGGCCGGACGTGATGTAATCATGTTGGGGCGGCCTTCATTTGAATTTGAACCTTGTCCGTATTTTGGCGCGCGTCCCTTCTTGATGAGGACGCCGTCCTATCTTCGCAGGGACTTTGCCAATTACGTTCAGCTTTGGAGGTTCTGATGACGTGCGTCCCTACAGCTTAGGGACTGCCGTTCACTTGTTGTCCTTTTCGCTCATGTGCGTCCACTGGACTTACCTGAGATCAACACTTGGACAACTTATCAAATACCTTTGAGTTTGTCATTATCAAAACAAGGGACGATCATTATTGGTTTAGATATTAATGACTGGCGTTCTTAATATCGTCCCAACAATTTCCCCCTTTTAGATGATGACAAACTCTTTCAAATAATACGCACAGAAGTAAAGCTTTTAGCATGAGACACTACACTTGATTTTCTTTTCAGGTTAGGTTGGCATGCAACTCATTCCTTTAAGTGCGTTCTCTTTTATTTTCTACTAGCGTCCTTTGGACTTTGCCGAATTCCCCCTAAACACATGCTTTCTATGACAACTTAAAGACAATCGCATCTCTGCAAAACTATACTTCCCCCTTTTGGCATCATCGAAAAGGAGAACAAGTTGAAAAGCATGCAAGCACAAAGTCATAACTAGAGAAAGGAACGCTTAGACACATTGAATCACAAATGTAATGAACGCCATTCAAGAAATATAGAGTACGATCATTACAGACATTCAACAAGAGTTCCAAAACGGGGACATCGTCTCAAAGTCTTAGCAAAAACAAAAGAAAAGATAAACTTTTTCAGGGATAGAAAGGGGGGAGGTGATCATTTGCGGGGACGCTTGCCGAGGGCCTTGAGGTGTTGCTCCTGAAGATAGTTGTTCTGCGCAAGGAGCTCGTTGTTGCGGTCCAGAAGTTCTGTGTGGGTGTGGAGGGTGTCGTGAACCTGTTGGATTAGATCAATCATCATACATTGGTTCTCGATCATCATGCCCATCAGATACTTCGTAGAGTGTTTCTCGGCCTCATCAGGGACGCTCATACCATCGAGCTCGTCCTCTTCTTCTGCAGCGTCCTCTGCTAGCGTCCCAACTACTTGTAAATTCTCAGCCTCTGGATCACCTTGAGCTTCTCTAGCAGCAGCAGCAGCGGCGGCCTTGGCTTTCCTCTGAGCCTCTCTCTTTTCCTTTTCCATTTGGCGTTTGACAGATGGGAGCGGCTCATCACAACGTAATTTTCCAACCGGGGGCAAGGTGATTTGCCTAACGTCCCAATGGATGCCAAAGGACTGTTCTTGTTTCGGAGTATAGAGGCCTTGCTGCTGAAGAATCTGCTTGACCAAGCCAGGGAAGGGAAGAGAGTGGCGTCCTCCTGTGCACTTACCCATGTGCTCCAAGATCACCCGCGGCAAGTTGATGGGCTTGCGTTGTAAGAAGGCGTCCAATACGATACTATCGGTAATCTGGACTATGGACTTCTTCTCCTGGCGGGGAACGACCATGCGCACTATGAAGTGATGCGCAAGGACGCCTGTCTTGGAGAGACAATGAGCGACCCTATCCCTAGCAACTGGCTGTCTCCCATTAAAGATGTTGTTGAAGATGTCTTCCTGGGAGAAACGACCAAAATTTTTGTTGG
This sequence comes from Polygonum maritimum, assembly GCA_963924305.1. Classification (NCBI taxonomy): domain Eukaryota; kingdom Viridiplantae; phylum Streptophyta; class Magnoliopsida; order Caryophyllales; family Polygonaceae; genus Polygonum; species Polygonum maritimum. The sequence continues at coordinate 28,990,982 of OZ002737.1, forward strand.
GAAGGTCGTGCAACGCATCTGGAGGAGAAGGACGCAGGCCTAGCATTTTTCGGACGGTACCCTCAGCAACTGAGTACTCGTCCCCATCAATCTCGAACGTCCCCTGAGGCTTCCCGTTCACTTCGGTGATTTCAAATTTGGAGTAGAAACGAAGAACATGATCGGGGTCAACATTCGCGGCCTCAGCGCCTAGGTGTGTCCAACCCTGGAACTCGAGCAGTTCTAAGAACTCGTGGCGTTGGTTCTCTTCCAGGAACTGGGTGGTGAAGAGTAGCGGCGACAGAATCTTCTTCAGGCGTTTCTGCTTACTGCCATTACTTACTATTACTTCATCACCGGCGTCTTCTTCATCGCCGTCTCCTTCCTCATCCTAATGGTCCTCATCCTGGTGAGGAGCGTCCTCTTCATCTGAGGCGTCGTCCCCTTGGTCATGGGACTCGACCATTTCAGTGTCCTCAGCAGCGGACGCCTGTTCTGTAGGAGGCGCGTCCACCGCTGGAGTCCATGCCAAGGACTCTGTAGGGACGTTTGAAAGAGGCGTCCCTTGGACTTTAGCAGATTCCTCGACGGCCTTAGCGGGCGGAGGAGGAGGAGGAGTTGAAGCTCTGGGAGGAGAGGGAGAAGGAGTTCTTATCTTGGCCTTAGTGGCGGGGGCAGAGGAGCGAGGCGGAGCCACTGAGATGGGTTGAACTTTGAGCGGAGCAGGGGGAGGAGGCGGCTGTTTGGCAGGAGAGTCCTCAAGCGTCATCACTTTTGGTACAGCGTCCTTGGCCTGGACCTGTACTTGAGGAGCGTCCTTTGTGACCTTGGGCATTGGCTTTGCCAGGTCCGCCTCTATCTCCGCGTCCAGCGGATCCGTAGCAGCCATAGACGCAGGAGTGGCGTCCTCTACCCTTGGAGGAGGAGGAGGGAGTCGAGGGACTTCCTGTAGGCTCTGTTGGATCGCCGCAGCAAAGGCGGCCTTTTCTGCCTGCTCCTGTTTGGCCTTCTCCTCTTGTTCTATGTGCAGCTCGGAGAGGCGTATAGCGGCCATCTGCTCGTCCGTGACGCCCTCAAGCTGGGCAGAGGTCTTGAGGCGTCTCTTTGGGGCGGGAGGAGGGGAGGAAGGGATTGGTTTTGGAGGAGAGGAGGAAGGGCCTTTGATATGGAGCTGTTGAGAGGGAGGGGGAGAGGACGGCCGTTTTCTTTTCTGGGATGGGATGGAGCCCGCAGGAGCTACCAAAAACTCCATGATATCTGGGAGGAGTTTGGTGAGCTCGTCGACCGTCCCTTTAAATATTTCGGATATGATTGCCGGTCCCATGAAAGGGGGGTTTTTATAGTTGGTCTCTTGAAGGCGAGGCTTGACATAGGTCATCATGAAGTAATGCATAAGCCTCTGGATTTTGGGAGGGTAGTCTTGGATGGACGCCCTATGGCAGATGTTGGCAAGGGTTTTGGGTTCCCTTTCGAGCCAGTCCTCAATGAGAGGGTCAAGAGGAGGACGGCGTTTGGGTTGGGACGGAAGTCCAATAACGGCGCCTTTACCAGCGGTCCCTTAGTCTGCCTCCGGGACGAATGGTTTCTCGAGAAACGAAAACCGTTTCTGAGAGGGTTGGGATTTAGATTGAGAGGGATGAGGTTTTTGTTGGGGTTTGGAGGAAGAATGAGATTGGGGCCTTGAAGGTGAAGGTTGGGATTTTTGTGGCTGAGGCGGGGTGGTTGAGTGATGGTGTTGGGTGGATTGAGACGAAGAGTGGCGGCGAGGGGGTTCTTGATGCCCAGTAGGTCGCCCTCGCAAGTCCATGAGCGACCGGCCTCTTACCGGAGGAGACCGCGAGGAACTAGGGTTCTTTGCCGCCGGAGAGGAAGATTGGTTTTTGGTTGCTCTAGTATTGGCCATTTGAGAAAAAGGGTTTATATAGAGGAAGATTTAGGGTTGAGGATGAGATTTCGGGATGTGTTTGAAGATTTTGCAGATCTAGAGAGATTGCTATAAGTGAGTAAACAACAAAGGAGCGAAGAAGGTGTTTCGGAATGCACAGATGGGTATTTATAGGAAGAAGACGAAGTTGGACGGGTAGGGGTAACAGGGTCTTTACACTCGGCTTCCTCCACCCGCCTTCCCACACGTGGCTTTCTTCTTGGCTAAGAAACACAGCTGTTGAGCACTGTTTGCACATATCCCGAGATCTTCGCTGAAACTTCTCTAAGACGGTTCACCTTCCTTGTTTCAAAATCCAAACCTCTCACAACGACAAAAGACTCTGACCTGGCGTCCTTTCAACACACAACACTTTTCTGCTCTGAACTGAACCACGGCGTCCCAAACATTGATCACAACCTCTCAATTCTGCTCTGACATTCTTCAGACTTCAACAAGCGTCCCTTTGATTACTTAGAACCGTTTTTGAAAATCTAGCAAGTACGTCCCGTAAAGATAAAACAAAGAACGCTCATAGGACGCGTTTGCAAGATTCTCGGCTTAGGTAAGCTTAGAGTTCCCATCATTTCGGCTTATGATGAGGGTAGTTTGATCAGGGATACTCTTGAGATGAAAAGCGAATTGAATTCCGTTCAAAAACACAAGCAAAACATATGTCTTAGACTAGCGTCCTTTAAAGATGACTTTAATGCATGATACACTTTAAAACGAGTTCTCAACAAGACATAGCCAATCATGGAGGGAATAATAGAACGGGACTTGATCACTTAAAAGTTATCATCCCCAAGAGCAACCTAAGGTGCTCGTAGGGACGTCTATCTAGTGCTTTTGTGAAAATATCGGCCACTTGGTCCTCAGTCCTAACATGATCCACTCTAATTAATCCGAGTTCAACATTGTCACGAAGGAAATGATGTCTTATATGAATATGCTTCGTCCTAGAATGATGAACAGGATTCTTGGCAATACTTATAGCACTCGTGTTATCGCACAAGATAGGGACTGTGTTGAGGAACGTACCATAATCTTCAAGTTGGTACTTGATCCATAGGACTTGTGAGCAGCACGAAGCAGCAGCAACGTACTCAGCTTCCGCTGTTGAGAGTGCTACGGAGTTTTGCTTTTTGGATCCTCAAGATACAAGGCACGAGCCCAGGAATTGAGCCATTCTTGAGGTGCTCTTCCTATCCACCACATGGCCAGCGTAATCTGCGTCAGAGTACGCTACCAGATTTAGGGACGTCCTTTTGGGATACCATAGACATAGGTCATCCCGTCCCTTGAGGTATCTGAAGATTCTCTTGACCTCTTGCATGTGGGACTCCTTTGGATTTGCTTGGAAGCGAGCACACAAGCATACAGCGAACATGATGTCGGGATGACTTGCCGTTAGGTATAACAAGGACCCTATCATTCCTCTGTAGAGCTTTTGATCTACACTCTTGCCTTCTTCATCAGCATAAAGGCGAGTGTTGGGGGAGATGGGAGTATCAATGGATTTTGATGAGTTCATCCCATATTTCTCGAGCATTTCACGGATGTATTTTTGTTGATGAATGCGCGTCCCATCTTTGAGCTGGGTGATTTGGAGTCCCAAGAAGAAGTTGAGTTCTCCTATGAGGGACATCTCAAACTCACTACTCATCAAGTTCTTGAATTCCTCTACAAGTTTCATGTTAGTGCTTCCAAAGACTATGTCATCGACATAGACTTGGACAATCAAGACATCTTTAAGGAATTTCTTTAAGAAAAGTGTTTTATCGATGTTACCTCGTGTATACCCGTTGGACAAGAGAAAGGACGCAAACCTATCGTACCATGCACGAGGGGCTTGCTTGAGTCCATAAAGTGCCTTGTCCAAGAAGTACACATGATCAGGGTGATCAGCGTCCTCAAATCCTGGAGGTTGAGCGACGTACACTTCTTCTTTAAGCTTGCCGTTGAGAAAGGCTGTTTTGACATCCATTTGAAAAAGCTTGAACCCTTTGTGGGCGGCATAGGCGATGAGGAGGCGAATGGCTTCAATTCTGGCAACAGGAGCGAAGGTCTCATCATAGTCGATTCCTTCCTCTTGTCTATAGCCTTGAGCCACAAGCCTTGCTTTATTTCTTGACACGCGACCACTCTCATCAAGCTTGTTCCTGTAGACCCACCTCGTCCCTATTATGTTTTTGTTTCTTGGACGAGGGACGAGGGTCCAAACCTTGTTTCTTTCAAACTGATTAAGTTCTTCTTGCATGGCTTGAATCCAATCAGCATCCTGAAGTGCCTCCTTTATGTTTTTAGGTTCAATTAAGGACACAAAGGCGTTGAAGGCACAGAACGCTATGTTGGCGTTATGGGACTGATTCACAGCTGATCTTGTTTGAACTCCTTTTGAGATATCTGAGATGATTTGATCTGTTGAATGAAGTCTTGAAAGATTGGATCCCTTATGAGTATTATCCCTTACAGGAGTACATCTAGGGTCCGTCTAATCAGATTCATCCGATTCAAACCCATTTTCATTGAAAGGCTCAGAGTGTTCCTCCTCAGGTTGAGCGTCCACTTCTTGACGCTGTTCGCCTTGTAAGCTTGATTCAGCTACATCATGTTGACCTGGTGATTCACTCCGAGAGAGAATTTCCTGAGCAACACTGGGAACTTCCACTGAGACTTCTTCAGGGTTTGGAGTAGCGTCCTTAGGAACATAGTATTTTCCAGAGGACCCGAAATCAATTTCATCGTCGGAGTCGTCCTGCTGATGAGAGTATAAGCGATCTTTCCCACTTGATTTTTCTTTGTGAGAAGCACCTTCCTTGAACACAACATGAATGCTCTCCTCAAGCCTTAGAGTTCGTTTATTGAAAACTCTATATGCTTTACTGGTGAGGGAGTACCCAAGGAATATGGCTTCGTCACTTCTTGCATCAAACTTTCCAAGTCTTTCTTTATCATTGTTGTGAACAAAGCATTTACATCCAAAGACCTTGAGATAGTCAATGCGAGGCTTTCTTCCGTTCAACAACTCATAGGACGTCTTCTTCAGCAAAGGACGGATCATGGCTTGATTGACAATATAGCAAGCTGAAGCAATAGCTTCCGCCCAGAAGTATTTGGGAACACTATTGGCCAGAAGCATAGTCCTTGCCATATCCTCCAGCGTCCTATTCTTTCTTTCCACCACTCCATTTTGTTGAGGAGTCCTTGGAGCTGAGAAGTTGTGTGAGACTCCATGTTGATCACAGTAGGCCACGAACTCTGAGTTTTGAAACTCCGTCCCATGATCTGATCTTATGGATTTGAGAGGTGTCTGAAGCGCAACTTCCACTTGTTTGATGAAGACTTTGAATGCGTTGAAGCAATCTGTTTTTGAAGCTAAGAAAAGAACCCAGGTGAAAGGAGAATAATCATCTACAAGGACGTAAATGTACCTCTTTCCACCATAGCTCAACGTCTTCATTGGTCCACAAAGATCCATATGGAGAAGTTCCAAAGGTTTCTTTGTGCTGACATCGTTCTTTGACTTAAAGGACGTTCTTGTTTGCTTCCCTTTGATACAGGCTTCACACTGTTCAATTTTCTCAGGATCAATTTGGGGAGACCTTTCACAAGATTTCTTTGATATAGCTTAAGGATTGTGCTTGGTCCAGCATGGCCAAGTCGGCGATGCTAGAGGTCAGCGTCCTCCTTTGACACAGATAGGCATAACTCAGATTTTGGCTTGAACTCCTGGTTGAAGATGTAGACATTGTTCTTTCGGACTCCTTTGAGGACGAATTTGTTTGATTTTTTGTTGATAACGAGGCACTCCTTTGAGTCAAATGTGACTAGGTTTTCATCTTGATCACACATTTGAGAGACGCTCAGGAGGTTGAAGCCAAGTCCTTCAACAAGGCTAACGTTTGTCGCTTTGATGGACGGATTGAGAATAGCAGTTCCCGTCCCTTTGATCTTTCCTTTGCCCTTGTTGCCAAACGAGACAGTTCCTCCCGTGGCGCTACTTTGGATAGAAGTGAGATGGATCTGGCTTCCTGTCATATGATTTGAGGCGCCACTATCAATGATCCATGGGCGTCCCCTCACTTCCACCTGCCAAAACAAGGTTAGTGTTTGGCGACCCAGGCAAGGTGTTCCTTACCTGGTTCGTTACAGAAATAGAACTCTGGTTCTAGCATATAGTCACTTATATTCACGTCATTTGAAACAGCATGCTTTCGGAAAGAACTCTTAGAACGTCTAGGACGTCTAGGGTTAGCCTTAGGGACGGACTTATTATTTTCAATGTTAGTCCTAGCAGCTTTGCCACTTTCAATGTCGTCCTTCAGTTTTAAGCATTCATATTTAAAGTGATCTCCTTTTCCACAATACCAACACGTCCTATAGTAAGTACCAAGGTAGTACTTCTTGTTGGGACATTGGATTTTGTTCTCTTTCATCTTTTGAGTGTTACAGACTTTCGAACCCTCCCCCTTAGCAATTTTCTTATAGATCCTATGACTGGTGGAGTTAGTGTAGTAGTCCTTTTGACCTTTCTCTCCACTTTCTAGGACTCTAATTCTTTCAAGGAGATTCTTGGTCTTTTCCCTTTCCAATTCAAGTTCTGAAGTTTTGCTTGCCTCAAAGTCGCTAGGGACAGAGTTCCTAGTGTCAGACACGTAGCCTAGTCCTCTCTTGGCTGGGACAAACACCATTGGTTGAACTTTCTCAACTGCTGGGCTCTTCCCTAACACTTTCACCTCTTCCCTAAGCTTAGCATTCTCTAACTTAAGACACATCACTTCAGTTTTCAGGGATTTGACTTCGACACATGAGGACTCTAGTTGTAATGACACTGTAGCACAGTTCTCACATTCAACTAACACATTTTCACTCTCAAGTTCAAGTTCATCCATTCTATGTTGCATGACTACGCTTTCTTCCATGATTCTATTAATGAGCTTAATAAGTTTGGATTTGGAACACTTCTCCAAGGAATTCATCATGGATTCACGAGTTACCTCTTGTTCTTTTTCCGGAGCGTCCTCTTCAATGACTGGGGCGTCCTCCACAGCCATGTACGCCACTTGTTCATCATCTGAGGCGTCTTCTATGGCTATGTACGCCACTGGTCCTTCGGGTTCTTCTTCATCAGAACTCACATTATCCCATGCGGCTTCACACGCTCCCAAGAGGGCTTTCATCTTCATTTCTTTTGAGTTTAGTCCCATAGTACACCTTTTGGCAAAGTGTCCTTTCTTGTTACACTTGTAGCAAGTCAGTTCCTTCATTTCTGCCTCTGTATACTTGGGACTCTCCTTTCTGTAAGGCATCTTGTTTTTCTTGGAATCTCTGGTCCTTTTACCCCATAAGCGGGCAACTTTGTGTAGAAGGGCAAGCTCTTCCTCTTCTTCTAGCTGTTCCTTGGTCTTGCTTTCCTTCTCTCTCAAAGCTTGAGCACGCATCCTTTCACGATTCTCATTTTTATTTGCTTCCACCATTAAGGCAAGATCTCTTTGGTGGCGCAGATACTCAGCGTACTCTGGAGTTGACGTCATCAAGGCGAGATCTGTCTGAGGGTTCCTAGCCAATTCAGCCATATCGGCTTCCCTTCTTGCTTCATATCCTCTCAGCTTCCCATAGATCTCTTCCATATCCAGGGTCTTGTTGGCTGTATTCTCCTTGAACGTAGTCCTTTCAAAATTCCATTTTCCTGTAAGTCCATCAATGACTACTCCAACTCTGTTCCTCATTGAGATTTCAGCTTCTGGGATGCCCAAATTTCGCATCTTGGTCACAAGAGCTTCAAAGCGGTATGAGTAGTCCTTGACAGTTTCGTTAGGCAGCATTCTGAAGGCATAGAACTCTCGTTTGATTTCAAGCTTAACGTCTTCCTTCATCTCCGCCGTACCCACATGGTACTTCTCAAGAGCTTCCCATTGTAGTTTGGCTGTTGCCAAATTGCTAACTCGGGTGGCGTCCCTCTCGCAAAGGGACGCTTGGAGGAAGCATATTGCCTTAGCGTTTGTTTCCAAAAGCTTGAATTCGTCAGGACCCCACTCGTCCTCTTTGTCTTTCTTGTCATCAGGGACGATAAGGTCACCTTTCATGATCACTCTCCAGCATTGATAATTTTGACTTCTGCAAAAGTTCTCGAAGCGGATCTTCCAGCGGTTGAAGTTGCCGTCCGTCAAGCGAGGAGGCTTCACAAAGAAGATTCCAATAGGTTCCATGTCCATCTTGTACCTGCAACTCAACAAAATCTAGAGCACCTGCTCTGATACCAATTGTTGGATCGTAAGTCGTTAAAGTGGGCGTCCTTAACTGAGTTAAGGGCGTCCTTAAGTGCAGCGGAAATTCGACTTAACAGGAAACAAGATAAGAGAATAGACACGAGTATTTATAGAGGAACCCCACTAAGACCAACTAGTCTTATGGGTAAACCTCTACCTCCGTTGGAGGATTTTCAATAGCCGTCCCTTATCTTATTGAGAGTGAGTCCTTACAACTTAGGCGAGTCGTTACACTTCTCTGAGCTAAGCGTCCGTCCTTAGTCTCACTAGTAACACTCCTTTCAACCTAACAAGTAACCTAACACTCTTAGCTATAAGGAAGCTATCACTCACGTCTCTCACGGTTCGTTGTGAGAGACAAACTACAACTCTAACTGATTTGTGGTTTGTTTTGGATTTGATGTGGTTGGACTTTCTTTCTCTTGCTTCAAGCTCACTTGATCTTCTTGATCTTCGTTCGTGTTCTTGAATGCTTCGGGAGAGCTTGAGAGAAAGTCTTCAAAGTCCACACCGCTATGCATACCCCTTGGGGGGTATTTATAGCGGAAGTGGTTCTTGTCCTCTAGCGTCCTCTGAGACTTGGCAGGATCCTTGATCTTTGATCAACGGTGCGATGAGCCTCTTGAGGAAGTCAACTCTGTTGACGCTTGGGAAGCCTCCGCGTGGGTAGGGGACCATCGCTGGGAAAGCGACATCTTTGGAGTTGTCTACACGTGCCCAGACAAGGGAAGCTTTCTTCTGAGGACTACGGCCGGACGTGATGTAATCATGTTGGGGCGGCCTTCATTTGAATTTGAACCTTGTCCGTATTTTGGCGCGCGTCCCTTCTTGATGAGGACGCCGTCCTATCTTCGCAGGGACTTTGCCAATTACGTTCAGCTTTGGAGGTTCTGATGACGTGCGTCCCTACAGCTTAGGGACTGCCGTTCACTTGTTGTCCTTTTCGCTCATGTGCGTCCACTGGACTTACCTGAGATCAACACTTGGACAACTTATCAAATACCTTTGAGTTTGTCATTATCAAAACAAGGGACGATCATTATTGGTTTAGATATTAATGACTGGCGTTCTTAATATCGTCCCAACAAGAAGAGAGCTGAAAAGTGAATGTGGAATGAATAAGAGATTTGTGATCAACGTTATGTGCGAGCGTGGGGAAGAAGGATGAACAGTAGAGATACGCAAAAGACGAAAATACCCCTAGCAGTTAAAAGCCTTTAAAATCCGCGTGTAAATCGGTCCGTTAATTTTCCCAGATCCAACGGACATGATATGTTCGCATTTTACACCCTAACGACTAATCTCACCTGATCGCAAATCAATATTCTTTCATGCCCGTTATATTCCTTTCGTCCCAAAGTGTTTATCCATAAACATAATTACACGGTAATTAATATAAAAATGAAAATTTGAATGATTAGAGTAATATAGAAGAATAAATGAGAGTAATTTTATAATTTTATAGAGGTAAAAAGTTAAAAAAATGATAAAGTTGATGTAAATGGCGAATAATTGGGAGTAATATACTTATAACATTGGATGCGGGTAATTTTGTAATTTTATAAGAAAAAATGATAAAGGTGGTGAAAAAGTGGATAATGAGGATAATATACGAGATTGAACAAGATTAATATGGTAAGATAAGTGTAATATATATGAATAAAAAGGTAGAAAGATGTTTAACTTTTTATGACGACCGAAATAAAAAGATGGACAAACATTATAGGACAGAGTAAACATATGTTTATAAAAAGTGAAATGATGGGCCAGTGACATAATGTGAAGTACATACTAGTTATAAAAGCAATAACTAGCTAGGTTGGATTCGGGTAATTAAAGTGAAGAAATACTCGACAAAACACTTTAAATTCAATTCTTGGTATAAAAAAGGTCACACTAGCTAATTGGATGGTTATAACTTTATAGGTTTCACGTACAAGAAAGAGACGGTGACAAAAAATAATTAATTAGTTGCACGAGTAAAAAAGCTACTTCTCCCAAACCACATAGGTTCAGCCCAAAGGCCGGATTTTGTGAATTAAGAAAAATAAAATAATGTGGATTAAAAGATGGATAATAAATGAAAAAAGGGAGATTGGGTAAGATAATTATCCTATGATTTTATGTAATATTTGAGGTTGAATGCATGTATGTAATGTTGGCCTTTCAATATATTGTGCTTTAAATTAATTATCCTATTATTTATTTAAATAAAATCATAATTGTATTACTAAATAAAGTTATGCAATAATAACATATAAATTTGTATAATAATACGCAATTAACCATATGTAAATACTATCCAAAATTAAATATTTTTTTAAAATACAAAAGTGCATATAATATTGATCTTATTGGATATAGTATATTATTTCATAACGTTATTATATATTATAATTTTAAAAAATCTAAAAAGCTAAGATCAAAAGTTTAAAATTTACATTAACTCACATGTGGCAAAAAAGTTTAACAGTTAATGGTGAGAGTTCTTAGTGAATGCTTGTATAAGCACAAGTGTATGAGGTGCTTTAAGTACCTATTAAAAACACCCATTGTACTGTACATGGCCTTAATTAGTTTGGAGGTCAATTTCATTAAAATTTGAATATGTTTGTCAATGGACATATAGCTGGCTCCGCTTAGAGGTAGGGCAGGGGACCAGACCAGTGAAAGGGGAACTATAGATGGAACAAGCTAGCTAGCTAGCTAGGTGGGCATCTTAGTTAATGGAAGACATTAATATGTGCAATGAGAAGTTTAAGTTAGGGCTCTCATTACTTTGTCTTACAAGGTTTACAACCGAGCAGAAAAGGATAGCTAACCAACTGCATCCAGTACGTAGCTTTTATTAATGTCCCCGACCTGCCCCCTTCATATGTTTTTGAAGTTTGTGTGATGAAGTATATATTGTAAAATTAGAAAGAGGGAAGGTAAACTCGAGTTTGTAAGAACTGGTCTATCCAGTTTCGTCATGTGTACCGAGAGGTAAATTTCGTTGTGGATAGCCTCATCTCTAGTGCTTTCTCTTTTTTTTGTCGGACTTCATGTATTGAGTGCCCCGCCTGAGGGGATTTTCTTATTACTATTTGATGATGTAAGGGGTCGGATTATCCCCGCATGCTAACTAGTACTCCCTCCGTCCCATAATATTTGTCCACTTTCCTAATCCGTCGTCCCAAAATGTTCGTCCACTTTCCTTTTATATTAATAAGATTCTTCCAATCTTACCCCTATCCAATCTCTAAATTTACACTCATTATCCAATTTTTTCACCTACTTTGTCTCTTTTCAACTTTTTTTCCCTACAAACTTACAAATATACCCCTATTCAATCATATCTTCTACCCACTTTAACCCATTTTTTCATTTCCCAATACCACTTTATACCTTGCATTAAAACCCGCAAAAAGCGTCCTTTTGGACAAATATTATGGGACGGAGGGAGTACTACTTAGTCCTCTTCTCTAATTAATTAATAAAATGCCGCCTCGAGAGGCCGAAGAGTGCCGTCTCTCCTTCCACGAAAGAAAGAAAGAGGGAAGGTAGTCCATTTCAGATAGGGTTTTGATTTGTTAACTTCTCATCAGTGTGTGCCTGCATGCGTGCGTGTCTTCTTGTCCCTTTCTTTGCCTGCCTACCTCAGCTCCCCATACTAGTCTCTACACCAAACAAATTACTGCATGTACGTACTGTTGTCCGTGGTAGATTAGCTGGGTAATTAGATTGAGCTAGGTTAAAAAAGGTGCAAATTAAAAAGAAGACAAAAGTAGATCGAGGGCAGCTGCTAGCTAGCTAGCTTCAACGTTAGTACTGCTACAGTAGTAGTGTATACTTGCAGGTTTATGGGCGAAACTAGGGCAGCTGGCCGTCAGACAAAGAGTGAGGGCTACGATCCAGCTGTAGAGCTGTCTGATCGGGTGCGCGTGTGGACTGCCACGTGTGCGCTCTCGCTCTTCACAAATCGCTTTCAACCTCCATATTCATTCATTAATTTTTTTTTTTTGAAGATATTCATTCATTAATTTTGACCCAAAAAGAATTAACTTATTCATTAATTTCCTTACTTAGGCCTTTTGTTTGTAAAAACTAGTTTTTTGGTGGAAAGTTGTTATAAATAATTTTGGGTACATGCTACGGGGGTTAAACTAGTTATCGATAATTTTTGGTAGAAAGTACTTTTTATGTATAAAGACAAAAAGATACTGTATTAGTTATTTATGGGAATTAATGGCGGAGGCCTTTATAACTCGCTAGCTACCTAGTTGACCTAGTCGGCGATATGTATAATCACGTACAATATATATCAGTGAAGTTAAATATATACAACACCATCTATTTTAATTTTATATAGAGTTCAAAATTATTACACTTCTACAAAGATGTCACGGTCATCATCACCCACAATCTTCCTCCTAGATAGTTTCGCTTTCACGGGAATAATCTAACTCACAATCTTTGGAGTAACCTCTAGTAGGTCGTTCGAACACTGAAGCTTCCATCTTTAGAAAAACGAGTTACTTATATCTCGCTTTTCTAGGTCAACTAACCAAATATTAAGATCAATCTCAACGTCATAATGCTATAGTAAATCTCTAACCAATTCAGTTCGTCATACCCATGATACCAATTAATCAGATCCACCACGTACCCTTAGCCCCGAATCATTCAAATTTCTAGGCACAATCAATCTAAACCCCTTAGGTCTCGAAAGCCAACGATCTTTCCATATATTCAAACACACTCCATTTCCTACCGAGTAAAAGAGACCTTTATGAAGGGTTTATTTACCTCTTATCATAGATCGTCATGCAAAGCTAGGATTGTGCCTTATCGTCACCTACAAGAAACTTGATCGAGGGAAGTATCTTGCTTTTAACATTCTAGCCAATAGCGAATTAGGGTTTTGGATTAACCTCCACCCTTGTTTTGCCAACAATGCCACATTAAAGGTTTCCAAGTCTCTAAAGTCGAGATATCCCTGACATTTTGGTAAACACAATCGTTTCCACCTCAACCAATGCATCTTTGGGTTTTTCTCTCTATAGCCCTACCAGAAGTTACACAATAGCTACTCGATTTCATAACAAAGACAAGATGGGAAGGCAATGTAGAACAAGGCATACGTTAGTATTGTTCCGCGCTACATCTTTGAGAAGGACTTCTTTCCAACTTTAGATAGGTTTATTTCTTTCCAAGCACTCACTTTCTTCAGTATCCTTTATCTTATCTACCCAAAAATGACTTTTTTCTTAATACACAACCATAGTCGAAAGCCACAAATACTTTTCATGTTTCCCAACTCCCCTTACCCCAATAATCTGTTGAATTTCATTTCACCTTTCCAAATGTTTCTACTAAATGAGAGTTCAAACTTTGCAAAATTAATTTATTCATCCGACTCTTCTCCATGCATGTTTGGCAATTTATGAGCTCTATTGACAATTCGCTCTTGTAAAGAGAACATTATCAGCAAAAAAGGGATGTGAAATCACTAGGGTGTCATGAGCAATAAAAATTCCACGTAACCGACCAGCAGCTTCACTACACCTCAACAGTCCCGAAAGGCCTTCTAAACAAAGTAGACAAGAAAGGTGATAGAGAGCCCTCTATCTCAAACCCATCCTTGACCAAAAAAAGAAACCTTGGTCACACAATTCATGATTAACTTAACCCAACCTTAACCAAAACCAAGATGTTCCAATAGGCCAATTCTACCCTATCATATGTTGTCTCCATATCAAGCTATATAGCCAAATATCCTTGCTTGCTTCCATGTCGGGTTTCATGTAATGAAATATCTCAAAAGAAGCCAATACATTATTTGTGATCAATCTACCAAGAACATACACACTTTGATATTTAGAGATGAGCTTTATTGAGCACTCCTTCAAAATGAGAGACAACACTATAGAAACAACCATATAAAGAGCATTGTAGAGACTTATAGGTTGAAATCCTTCATCCTGCAAGGCTCCTTAATCTTTCGGATCGAAGTAAGATAGGTGTGATTTAAAGGATATGGAATTTCACCATTATTAAGAATAGAAAGAGCATACACTATAGTTGTTCCCGACAATATGCCAATACTTTTGAAAAAAGAGTGTTGACATACCATTGAGACTAGCTTAGAGATTTTACTAGATGCATAGAAAAAGAGCACTTTTCACCTTTTCTGTTGAAAAAGGATGCAAGTGCTTAGCATTGTCCTCGTCGGTCATGAGAGGCTCGATTCCTTGAGAACTTGAAGTTATTGGTGATTCTTAATGGTATCAATTGCTAGACTATGACCTAATTCGCAATTTTATCGGTCACGATATTGTAATTTAATTTCTTCCCACAAAGGAGATAGAGACAACCTCGGAACAATTGAGGAAGGATGTGATGTTAGAAATAATAATATCCATTTCCCATAGTCATTGGCTCATTTTATTAAACGCCTCGATAATTGTTAAATTATCACCTTCGATCTTTAGTCTCTTAATTCCTAGTTAATTTGCTCTTTTGATCCCTTCTTTGACCATCATGGCTTCAAATTTTTCTCCCGACATGTTCCCACATTTTGAGGTCATCATATCTAATACCTTCACATTTGATACCCTAATAAATACTCATGTAGATGTTGTATTGTGTATCGTTTTTTATCTCTCAAAATTCATTTTACAAAAGTTATGCTTACGTCTTTTCCATGTCACCTCCTTGTTTTTCCTCTCCCTAGCACAAAATTCCTCAATATTTACTTCCTCCCCCTCAGCCTATTTTGTAGCTTGTTCCAAAATATGTAGTTGCATTTAGTGATGGTTACTAAGTCGGGGATAAGTCTATTTGGTTCCTTTGAAACACTAGTCGATTCTTTTGATACCAAATGCACCACCACATTGTTGCCAATTCTTTGATTTCTTCTTTATTCAACTTTTGTTTTATTTTTCCTAGGATCACTCTTGGCTATAGTGCTCTGTGTTCATTAAATGCCCTACAACTGAAGGTATTGAGAACCATTTATTCTTACTTGGTATAGAGTATAGTTGACACTATATTTCATTTTCTGGTATAGATATATCCACAATTTCTTCCAATCTTACATTCATCCACAATAGTAATGTTAAAAATTTATAGAGGTAAAATGTTAAAAAGAGATAAAGTTAATAGCTAGAAAAGTTAGATAATGAAATAATATGAGAATAAATAAGAGTCATTTTGTAATTTAGTAGAGATAAAAAAAAGATAAAATTGATGATAAAATTGTATAATAGAGGTAATATTTGAAATTAAATAAATATATTATTGGAAGAAAAGTAAGATGTAAATGGAGAAATAAAAAAACATTACTATTGTGGATGAATATATATTTTCCGATATGAACTAGCTTTGTTTCTTGAAAAACATTTTAAACTTTTCTTTTTAAAAGAATACACAAAATGAATATTTTTGCTATGAATTGTCTGACTATTACTATTGTGGATGAATTAGATTTAAACCTTAAAGATGAAATATCTATTATAAAAGTTAGTACTGTTTCTATCTATTGTTGAGAAAAAATAGGATAGAACTTTCCTAAACTTATTTACCGGGGAGTATATTGTTACATATGAAAGGTTTAGTACATCAATACACTCCCCTACTTGTACTTTTTTTTCCTTTTAGACTCATCTACAAAAACAATTTCAATTAGTCTCCTGTACTAGGTCCACTTGTTCCTAACACTATCTGAGGCTTTATCCGTCACGTGTGTCAAACGTTCGCCGAGGTATCAAGTCTAATTTTCAACTAATCTTGGCATAGTAATAAAAACGAAAGCCGCTTGATGCTAGTTAGACTCCACATAAGCCTAATTATGCAAAATTATCAAAATCTAATATTATAACATTATTTTCATATTGTCGTTACATATATATGATTAAGCATATATAATTTTGAAGGAGAATAGGGAAGGTCATGAGTCTGAGTGCTCGCGAAAGGAGAATAGTTTATACAACACGCGCTCACCCATGTAAGCTTAAAGTGTTTAATATGAAAAAGTGAGCCTACTGTAGGGGTCTAATTGAACATTTTTTTTATAGGGGGTCTAATAGGGAAAAAAGTACAAGACCTTGCTATACTTAGGTTCAAAAAGTACTTTCTACCCAAAGGTATACTTTTTTCACCTCGAAAATAGCAAAATACAACTACATTTCACGTATTTTGAGAGAAAAACAGCCTACTTTCTATCAAAAAGTACTTTTTCATCACAAGCATAGCATGGCCCAAGTAGGAAGGTTTGTTGATGTATTAAGCCTAGATATGAAAATCAACTTTAGATTTGAAACACATACAAGGGTGGGTGGAATTGTTCTTTCAGGTCTATAACATCACTTATTTGTTTATCTTATAAATGATGAAACACGTTGGGTTAGTTGCAAAAGTGAGAGCATTATTTTGCAATCATTTTAAGCTTTTCAAGTCTCATACTTAACTCTATAATTTTTTCTAAAAATGGAGAACAATATACCATATTCTATAAAAGTTTTATGTCCATAATGTAACAAATTCTCTATATTGGAGAATCATATTATATTGTTATTATTTTTATTTATATATAGCATTATAAAATCTTAGTTATCCGATTAAAAGAGGACATGTAGTCATATACATTTAATGCATTCTCCAAAATATTTTTGGAAAATTCCCTAAATTTAGAGAATGTTAGATAGCTTTTGGAGACTTCCTCCATTTTGGAGAATTATGTAGAGAAGATGTTGGACTTCAAAAACACATTTAATTCTCCAAATTCATCATTTTCAAAAAAATCGGGATTCTATGAGATATGCTTCAAATACCAAATGCTTTATCTATATGTAACAGGTTCAGTATACTAGAAGTCCTAAACCCCACAATACAGGGTATGTTGTTGTCATAACTTATAAGATTGTTTCTATATCAGTTATTTAGTACTCTTTCTCATCCCGAAAGTTTATCTTATATTCCACTTTAGGTCTCTCAAAAAGTTTGTCAATTTTTTTTTTATATCTCCATTTTCATCTTACTTTTCTTGCAATAATATATTTATTTAATTTCAAGTATTATCCCTATAATACAAATTTATAATCAATTTTATCTTTTTTAAAATAAATTTTTACCTCTATTAAATTACAAAATTACTCTTATTTAATCTCATGTATTATTTCATTATCTAAATTTTCTATTAATTTAAACTCATTTTTTACCCATATTATCAACCTTTCCACCTATTTTTTGTTTTACTTTAAACTCGTGAAATGTCACATTTTGAACAAACTCTTAGAGCATCCACAATGAAAAATTGACAGAAAGATTTCTTAACAATTAAAAAAACAAAATCAGATGTGTCACCAAAAATTAGAGAAATATTTTTCTTTTTTTTCCCTTTATTTATAGCTTGGAAAAGAAATTTCTTGTATTCTATTCTCTGATTTTATTAGATTTCTTCTGTGCTATATTTCTTTTTAGTTAAGAAATTCCTAGGGTTTCTCTACTGTGGATCCTCTTATGGTGGAGGAGGCGATACTAGGTTCTTTCACCGTACAATAAAATGGGCTTCTCATCTCAAGATATTTTCTTTGTGTAATAAATTGGCACTAGTGTTAGTACTAGTAATACTAGTAGTAGTTCCTCCCTAAGTTTACCCTGCTTGCAAGTTGGAGAGGGGTTTTAAATTTATGGCGCACAATAAATAGAATATTTAAAGCATAGGATTGAGATTTTGAATGAAATTTGTATCACCATATATGAATTTAAAATATTTAGAGCATATGTAATGGTTGGCTAAAATTTTTGGTCATCAACTTATGTGAAATTTTTTTAATATTATTATTTTATTTGATTTAGTGAAAAGGAAAAAAAAAATTAAGCAATTTGACACTTGTCAATTATCCATGCAAAGGCCAAAGCAATTTGGTCATTATGAAGACTAAACTTTAACTTTTTTACTCTAAAATATTCTATTTTCTATTCTTTTATTAATATAAAATTTCTCTCTCATATGTGACCAAAATTTTGACCACCCATTGGATATGCTCATACTCTCTCCTGATTATAACATTTTTTATTCCTACAAAATCCCAAATCTAACATCGGCTGAATACATATACGGATCCTCCATCTTGTAACTTTTTTCTTTTATAACGCCCCAAGGAAAAAACGTTCTATTAAACCTCCAAATTACTAATTTTGTTCTATTAGACCTTCGTCACGCACCATGTGCCACGTCACCGCCACATCAGCACCACATAAGCTCCATACGACATTGTTTAGCTTTTTATAAATATTTTATGCATTCTCCAAAATATTTTTGGAAAATTTCCTAAATTTAGAGAATGTTAGATAACTTTTGGAGACTTCCTCCATTTTTGGAGAATTATATAGAGAAGCTCTTGGACTTCAAAAACACATTTAATTCTCCAAGTTCATCGTTTTCAAGAAAATCGGAATTCTATGACATATGCTTCAAATACTTGTTGAAAAATGCAGTGCAGTGGGCCCTTTCCCCATCCCACACCTATCTCATTCTTAACTCGAATACTGAAGTAGAATGCCACTAAAAATGCTTTCTCTATATGTAACGGGTTCAGTATACTAGAAGTCCTAAACCCCATAATATTGGGTATGCTGTTATCATGACTTGTAAGAATGTGTCTATACCTGTTATTTAGTACTCTTTCTCATCCCGAATGTTTATCTTACATTCCACTTTAGGTGTCTCAAAAAGTTTGTTTATTTTTTATTTGTCCATTTACATCTTACTTTTCTTCCAATAATATATTTATTTAATTTCAAATATTATCCCTATTATACAATTTTTATCATCAATTTTATCTTTTTTTTTTATAATTTTATACCTTTGTTTAATTATAAAATTACTTTTATTTAATCTCATATATTATTTCATTATCTAATTTTTTTATTAACTTTATGTCTTTTTAATAAATTATCTCTATAAAAGTACAAAATTACCCTCATTTAAACTCATTTCTTACCCATATTATCAAACTTTCGCCTATTTTATGTTTTACTTTAAAACTTGCGAAATGTCATATTTTGAACAAACTCTTAGAGCATCCATAATGGAGAATTGAAAGAAAGGTTTCTTAACAATTAAAAAAAAAAGATAAAATCGGATGTGTCATAAAAAATTAGGGAAATATTTTCTTTTTTTCTTCTTTATTTCTAGCTTTCAGGAGAAATAATTAAAAAGGACAACCAAACCTAATTGTACTCCATTGTACACAGATACATACCCTACATCACTTTCTCTTTTTTTTTATCACTTTCTTTTTTTATAATGAAAAAAAACATTAATTTTTTAATTTTTATATTTTCAACGAACCCCACCATTTATACAAGATTTGCAAAAGATTCATACCCCCTCACAACATAAAAACATTGCTCAACACACAATAATCATGTGCTCATCATAATGTACATTAGTACTGACTAATTACACAAGTAGCACCATTATTTATAAACAATTACATGGTGGATTAGTGCAGAATGTTTTTAAATTGTGGGTTTATTTATTTGTGTGTTGTTGGGTTGCCAAGATACCCAAATCTCGAGGACAAAGAAGCGTTTACCTTTTCAGTAACAATAATACTCCTCCTCTGATAAAAGGCAGGAGCAGTGAACAACAACAACAAACAAATAAACATCCCCCACAGCCCTTAACAGTGGTTTTATCCTGCACTGTTTTTTCCTTCCCCCTTTGCTTCCCCCGCCATCTTCTCTCTGCGTGTCTCCTCCCTTCAAACCCTCCAATTTTGGGGTTTCGAAATTGAAGGCTCCATTCATCGCATTCGGACCCTTCTTTGTCTTTTAATGGTGCCCAATTTCGACTCCTTAAGAAACCTCCGCCACATTTTCAGGAAGTCGGTGCAATTGTTTTTCCGGGTCTTCACCTTCTTCCTTTCGTTCTGTGTGCTGTTCATACACAGGGGCTTTCCTTTGGGTTACGAGTCTCTTGGGATATAAAGAATTGAGTCGTATGTAGCTACCCTTTTGCTCCTTTCAGTCCAAAAAACAGTAAGATATCAAAATCACCCCCTTCCCTTTCATTGTGTTGTTTGATATGGCGGAATATTGATCTCACACTACTACTACTAGTACAAAAAATGGCCGAGTCTGGTGAGCGAATTGAAGTGTTCTACGAGTCCCTAGATTATGGCCTCCCATCGCTCAATGACACCGAATCAGGAACTGGGTTGTGGACGAACGACTTTACGAGTGTGGATGAGCGGCGTAGAGCGTTCTTCTGCAAGATGGGTTTCACTGATTCGAACCCGAACCCGGTGGACTCATCAGCCATGGAGCTGGACAGGGTATCCAAAAGCAGCGGAGCGGTTTCCTGTTCTTCCCAACCATCTCCGTTTGCCAATGGAACAGTGCAAAATCCGGATCATGGTGAGAGGGATGGTTTCGGGGAGGCTAATCACCTGGCCGATGAACCCGAACCCGAACCCGAACCCGAACCCGAACCAATCGGGTGCAGCATGCCGGGTATGGGAGTGCAAGACCTGGATACTACAAAACCCGGGTTTCACAACAAGGCGAAGCGGAATTGGTGGAGGAAGCTCATGTCTTTTACAACAAAATGTGACAGCAACTCTAGCAAGTCTAGGATCAGTAGAGTTAACAAGGTTTATGCTAACAAGAAGAGGTTTAAGCAGCTCAGTGCATTGTACACTAGCCAAGAGTTCCGAGCCCATACGGGCGTCATTTGGACTGCCAAGTTCAGTCCAAATGGTCAGTACTTGGCTACTGGTGGCCATGATGGGGTTGTACGCGTGTGGGGTGTTGGTTCGGCTGATTGCCTTGAGAGGCCGGTTCTTGATCAAGATCCGAAAGCGGCGATTTGTGTTCCGGTTTTCGTACCTGATTGGGTGTTTCAGATTGATGAGACGCCTCTACATGAGTTCCGAGGCCATGGTGCTGATGTTCTAGACCTCTCTTGGTCCAATTCCAATGTATGTTTGTTGTCTTTTCAAGATTGAAATGGAGTTGGTTTTAATTGGGATGTTGTTTTTGCTGAATGGTTTTTCTTGTTGCAGCTGATTCTTTCGTCGTCCGCTGATAACACTGTCCGATTGTGGCAATTTGGATCTGATGAATGTCTTGGCGTTTTTCATCACCCTGATTTTGGTGAGCATTATTATTGTTTTTTGGTTGCCAGAATGAGGAATTGCATATTGGGATACGAATTCGGTTTCTGATTTTGCCTTGCTTCAGTTACATGTGTTCAGTTCAGTTCAATTGACGACGGTTACTTTGTTACTGGATCCGTCGATGGAAAGGTTCGTGTCTGGGGATTATCGCAAGGGAGAGTAACCGAATGGGACGATACCCGAGAGGCCGTAACAGCTGTATCTTACCAGCCTGATGGAAAGGTATTATTGACAGTGATCAAATTCTCAACTCATTTGAAGTCCAATCCTACAGCAATCTATTTTCTATTTTTGGAACTACACAAATCCCTCCATCAGTCCTGACGAGGCAATGTATTGATCATTTGAATGTTCCTTTTCTTGAATAGGGATTGGTTGCAGGCTTAATAAATGGAACCTGTCGATTCTATGAGGCATCAGGTGCTTATGCGATTCCTTATCCGTCAAGAACCCGTTCTTCTTTCTTTAGTGACCATTTTCCCTAACGTGTACTTTTTTGTGTTATAGGATTATCTATTGAGCTTAGTGAGCATGTTCAAGTTCATGGCGGCAAGAGGTCATCAGGAGGCAGGGTTTCCGGGATACAGGTTTGCAATCTAAATCAAATCTGTGTAAGAGAGAATATTGATGCATGGAATGCAAGATTTCTGATGTCTGTACTCCTTTTGCCTGTCCAGTTTTGCCCAGACAACCCTGAGAGGGTCATAGTAACATCCGAAGATTCTAAGATTCGTGTTTTTGACAAGACGAACCTAATCAAGAAGTACCAAGGTATAGCCTTGACATGTATTTTGTATATCATTAGTGATCCCGGATGGTATCTCCATATACAGCTCTAATCATCAGCCTTTGCAATCACTTGATAGGTCTTTCGAAGTCGGGAACTCAAACATCAGCTTCATTGACGCCGACAGGGAAGCACATTCTATCGGTTGGAGAGGACTCCCGTGTTTACCTTTGGGACTACAACGGTCAAGAAACAAAACCGCCTTCAAAGCACCCAAAATCGACCCATTCATGCGAGTACTTCCACTCACAAGGGGTGTCTGTCGCTCTAACTTGGGGCGGTCATGAACCAGCTCAAAGGGTTTGTGGTAACCCGAGCTGCTCTCAAGACTCCGAGTGCGTCTCCCTTGCAAAATGGTTCTCTAATGAGGGCTCGTCTCGGGTGACCGCTACTTGGCCCGAGGAGATGCTTCCTTTGAACCGACACGGAGATTGTGGATGTAATGGAGCGGGATCACCAACGTGTGGTCTCGTGATTGTCACAGCAAGCTGTGATGGGATGATTAGGGTGTTCCATAACTACGGCCTCCTTCCTTCCAGGGTATGAGTCAGACGTATGCTGTTGTTGTTGTTGTTGTCGTCGTTGTTTGTGATAGCACCAGTAGTGTAAATGCACATCCGGTATCATGTGAATGTGAGTGACGAGTGTTTGTGATAGCTTAAAAAGTTGGTAGTTAGAGATAGCTGGGTTTTGGTAGGTTGGTTAGTAAGAGATTCTTTATGAGTTAGTAGCAACTAGCAAGGAGCTACAAACAGGAGTCTGATTGCACCAGGCAGCAATGCAATGTAAACATCATATCGTGTAATATCAACGAACCATTACAACAACGTACCCCGCCAAAACCAAGCTTCAAGATTGAAAAGAATCAGATTCGAAATTACAGTGGAGAAAAGCTATGATCAGCAGGGGAATCCCAATTTGCAGAACTACATACCCCTCAATCAATGTGTACAGAATTTGCAAATAATAACAATATAGTTCATCCGAGTTGATTGCAAAATGAATAGAGAGTGTTGTTGCCTAATCTCAAATCTAACTAGAGCTAGCTACAGATCTACAACAGTCAGTAATCAAAGAGCTTAGAGATGTCAAGAACGGGAGAAGGAGCCGAAGAGAAGAGGGCGCCGCCGCCGCCGCCTCCTGGGAAAAGACTCGAACCCGGGCTGGGGAAGTAGTTCAACGCCGCCGCCCCCCACGGACTCAGCAGACTATCTTCAAACCCGAAAAGGCTTTGCGGATCGATCGCCGGGGAGAAAATCTCGGTCGCGACAGCTGGCAAGTTGGCCGGAGCCGGGGACAGGATCCCCGGCAGCAGGCCGCCGAGGTCGACTCCCCCGGAGTCCCAATCCATGATCCCCATGAGGCCCGTGGAGGGGGCCCGCTCCCGATCTTGGGGGCTGGCCCTCTCCAGCACGGCCATGCGGGCCGCGGGGGAGATTGGGCCTCCAGAACGCGGGGAAGGGGGGCAGAGGCCGGTCAAACGCTGGACCACGGACATGAAGTCCGAGGCCTCGGTGTGGATGACCTTGGGGGAGACCGCGTAGATTATGACCGGCTCGCGGTTGTGAGGCGGGGCCCGCGGAGGTGGGTACGGGTACGGGTTCGGGTGCGACGGCGCCGGCAGCGGCGGCTTCCCGATCTTGCGGGAGGCCTTGTTCACGCTCAGTGGAGACGGGCGTGGGCCTTGCAGCTGAACGGCTCTCTTGCCAGGCTGCCGATCTTGGCCGTCGCCTTCGCGTTGAATCTCCGGCCAGTTCATCTGATGTGTGGATTCGGGCAATCAAGTGATTAAGGGTCAATGGAAGAGGGAATCATTGAATCTAGGGTTCTTCTGGTGGAGCAACAATTTTAATGTAAATGGAGGAGGAGGGGGTGACTTTTTGACATTGATGAATTGAAAGTTCTTCCATGTGGACATGGTTGGGAGGTTGAAAAGTCAAGATTGGTGGGTTCGTATTAAAAATTGGTCTCAAGAAGTTTCAACGGGGTTTCATAGACCGGGATGCCTTTTTTTTTTGCGTTTGGTTGGTGCATAGTATAGTATTACAGTCGAGTACCTGTGTGCATAAGAAAAATCTAGGATAGATTACTCAACCAAAAAAAAAATCTAGGATAGATCTATACTATCTATATAATTTTGTGTATATGAGGGTTATTTAATGCCCTTATCAGTTATCACACATTAATAATTTTGTGATTATTATAAATGAATAGTATCTACTATAATCTATTTCTATTACTATATACTAAAGCGGAAGCAAATTCTGTCACCATATTGCGCCACATCACCCCTTTTTTTTTAAAATCTATCTTATTAAATCTTGATTTTATCATAATCTTATACATACTTAATTAAGATATTAGTTCTATCTTAGAATTTGAGTAGTTTAATTAATAATTTTATCCAAATATATAAATCTCTATCTTATCATTATACACATTTAATTAATACATAGATCTATCATAAACCTTTTATTTTAAAAAATATTTTTTCCGTCATAATCTATAAATCATAATCATAATATTTTACCCATTCAACTAAATATCATATTAAATTTAAATTATTTTTCGTAATTTTATTATGGTATTTTTTAAAAATCATCAATGGTAGCAAATTCAACCACTATATTTAAGAAAAATATTCATTCTAATAAAATAGTATATTAAATACATTTTTACTATCATATCATATTAAAATATCAATAAAAACGTAGATGTTATATTTACCATATATATCACTAATATTGCATATTGATTACGCTTTAACATCATATCATATTAAAATATCAATAAAAAAGTAGATGTTATATTTACCATATATATCACTAATATTGCATATTGATTACGCTTTAACAAAAAAGACAGATTTCTTAACTAAGATAATAATTTGTTAACATTTTGATTACATATTTATATATTTATTATTTAATTATTTTTTCAAAAAACAATAACATATATACGAGCTAATTTGGTTTTCTATTTAATTTATTAAATATTATCTATATCTTTAATATTATAATATATTAATCCAAGTTTTTATTTAAACTTATTGATTTTATTATATAATTTAGTTTACGTAATTTAATAAATGCCAAAAGATTTGTATCAATTGTTAATAAAATGTGATAATGCATCGTATCTTATTTCATTCTTCCTAAATTATTTAAATATATGTTTATGTATGTATAAAAAAAAGTAAATATATAAATAAAATTTATTTACATATATGATGATATACTAGAATCATGTCATTTTATAATTCAAAAAATAAGCATCGTTTTATAACAAAGGATACATATGATAATATTTATAATTGTGATGTTCATACACGAAATAATAAATAAATAAATAAATAACACCCCCGTACAAGGTACGGGTCATCAGCTAGTACAGTATAAAGCGGAACCCAAGTCTTTGTTAAAATTTGCGCTACATCATCAACCCTGAATATAATAATGATTTTAATTTTTGCATTGATTTTCAAAAAATAACTTATATATCTTCTTGATATCTTATCCAATTTCCTAATATATACTTAATATCTTACTCAATTATATATCCTTATATGAATAAGGAAATTCAAGTGATTTTCTTTTATATTCTTTTTAAAAAATTCTTATTAATTAGTATACATTTTTGTCATTATTAAATCTTGAAGAATAGTGAAAAAATTTCATATATTTCAATAGTATATTCATTAGTTATTAATATAAATTTGAATAGAACTATTTTAGAATTAAAATTGTATGAGTAAAAGTACATATGTAGGTCAATAGGTTCGGACTTTGGTCTATCGGATTTAGATTATAAGTTCCCGAGTTAAAAGCGTATTCGTATCAAAATTTGATCTCGAATGGGTTAATTCGATTTTATATTTACATTACCCGTACATGGTACGGGGTTTGTACTAGTTTAGCATTTAGAATTTAGAAATAAGCATATATGTGATCATTTAAACTATTATATTAGAAATGAGCATAAATAAAAAGGGGGTTATGATTTAAGAGGGAAAATTATTCTATTAGAAATGAATAGCATTTAGCATTTAGAAATAAGTATATATGTGATCATCTAAATAAAACTATTGTATTATAGATGTATATGAACAAAAATACTATATTAAAAAGTGGATATAACTATTATATTACACATAAGCATATAAAAAACTATAAAAATATCACTTAAAAGGAAATTGTATTAAATTAGAAAAAATTATCATTTAAGAGAAAAACGTATTATACTAGAAATGTATACCAATTGGCATTTTTTTCCTATAGAGAGCTGCATATATATTGCATTAGAACATTTTTTTTGGTCTTAATATTGCATTCGAAAATTAAACGGAGAATGTTGAGGTATTTGTATGTATATATTGTTGTTAATTAGATAAAATTTGCAATTCATTATTTTTTAAATTGAAAACAATATATCATCCCTAGCAAATTGAACACGCCTCAATTTATAATTGGCTGGTTCATATCTAAACACCCCCACAAAATTAGCATCTATAATCAATTGATGCTATAATCATCCATAATCACCCATTTGAAAATAAATGATACGTTACATTTCATTTCTGAACAACCCCCCACAAAATTAGCATGCATAATTAATCAAATTGAATGTGTATTGATATTCATGGCCACCGTTACACACATTCACTCAATTTCAAACCACCCACCCAAAGTATATTTCATTCCTTTTTATATATATATGCATGTCGAATGTGTACCCCAACTACATTTGGTGGACAGATTTTAAATAGGAGAAAATGGAAAAGGCAGAGAGAATATTTACTACCTTATTGCCCGATCAAGATGAATCAAAATTGAGTTGGCCTTCCACTCTCCTGCCCGATCGTCGTCGGCTTCATCAACTATGATCACCGATCACCGCTTACGCGCCAGTCCGTTCAGTCGCGCAAACTACGGCCCTATGGTTTTCGAGGTCGTTCTTCCCATCTTCTTCTTGCTTCACTTCATAAATCTTATCTTTCCTCTCATTTGAATACATTATGCTAAAGCTTGTGGATGAACTTCGGAGACAGAGGATTAGGTTTATGTGCTCAGTTTTAATGTGTGTGATTGATGATATTTTGATTGCTAAAAACTCTTGAATTTTGAAATGTCTAAGATAAATAGTTCTTTCCTTTGTGTTTTTTTTGTTTGTTTTGTCCTCCACAAAATCATATCTAATACCTTCGCAAATTGAAATTACTTTACTTTATAATACCTTTTGATTTAGGAAGTTTATAGGTATTCGTTGCTTTGAAAATGACTATATACTATATACTAATATCACTCATTCCTCTACAAGATTAAATCTACCAGTATCTATACTATCTATATAATTTTGTGTACATGAGGGTTATTTAATGCCCTTATCACACATTAATAATTTTGTGATCATTATAAATGAATAGTATTTAGCATCTAGAAATAAGCATATATGATCATTTAAACTATTATATTAGAAATGAGCATAAAAAAACAATAAAAAAAAGGGGTTATGATTTAAGAGGGAAAATTATTATATTAGAAATGAATAGCATTTAGCATTTAGAAATAAGCATATATGTGATCATCTAAATAAAATTAGGGAAATTCCGCCCGGTAACCACGAGGTTTTACAAATTCCGCGTGGTGCCCAAAGTTTTTCGGTATTCCGCATGGTAACCACGAGGTTTTGCAAATTCCGCGTGGTAACCTTGCCTTTTATAAAAAGTAAAATTATATAAAAAACTTACCCATACTTTCTACTTAATTACACAAATCACCCTATCTTTAGTTTTTTTAAATATCTAATCTATTTTTATAAAAAAACTAACTTTATAATTTTAGCATTATATATATATATATATTTATTTACTCTTTTTACATGACAGTGATGACACTATATATCAGTATTATTTTACAAAATATTTCATTGTTTATTATTTTAAAAAAAGAATCACAATTTTCAAATTTATATTAAAAAATCAAAATAGATTTGATAGGTTTGTTAAAAAAAAAAATAAACAAACTAATTTCTTATACCTAATGAGAAATATCATTTAAATAGATTTTTTCAACAAAACTATCAAATCTGCTTTCTTAAAATACCTAATGAAAAGTATTACTCAATATATAATTTTTATTATTTTTAAATGTTAATTTATTATAAATAAAAAATTCCTAGAGTTGTACATGTCATAAAAAGCCTATAATTTTTACACATTTTTAATGTCGTTATATATGTACATTATGTTTAGAAAAAACAATTTTATTATATTTTAAAAACAAATTATTTGAACTAGTGCACCCACTTTTAAAAAACACCCCCTTAAAAGAACAACTATTAATAAAATTCAAGTTTATATTTTGCTAATAAGAACTGGTAGTTTTGTTTTTTAAATTAGGTATGATTTTTTTTGATTTGAAAAAGGAACTGTTTTTTATACAAATTTGAAAAATGTGGTTCTTTTTATAATAATAAATAATAGAAGATTTTGTAAAATAATAATATATAGTGCATGCCATGGGAAAAGAGAAAATAATAAAATATATATAATACTAAAATTATAAATTTAGATGTTTTATAAAAATAGATTAGTAGATAGTTTTTTTTAAAAAACTAAAGATAGGGTGATTTGTGTAATTAATTAGAAAGTAAGGGTAAGTATTCATATAATTTTAACTTTTTATAATAGGCCAAGGTTACCACGAGGAATTTGCAAAACCTCGTGGTTACCATACGGAATACCGAAAAAATTTGGGCACCACACGGAATTTGCAAAACCTCGTGGTTAGCGGGCGGAATTTCCCATAAAATTATATGGTACACGTTTGAGGCGTGATAGCTGGAGTTCGACCTTTGCATCAATGATATGGTACACGTGGAAGGCCCGGAATAAACTGAGTTTTGGGGGAGCCAAAGAAACCGGGCGCTTGTCTTTCGTCGTGATCTCCACGTTTGAGGCGTTTAATGCTGCGGCCGCCAAGATGAAGCCCTTCCTCTCCTCCCCTGCTCCTTCAATTGTGCCGACCCGTGCTGTTCAGTCCTGGACTCTGCCAGCTGCTGGGTGGACTATGCTGAACGTTGACGCGCGCAGGTGGTGGTGGAGTCTTTCGGGGGTCTTGTGGTGAGTTTGTGCAGGCCTTTATCTTCAATTGTGGGCTATGTACAGCCTTGCTTGCGGAGATTTGGGCGATCAAGTTTGGCCTATCTGAGGTTTGTCGTCTGCAAATCCCATCACTCATCATATGTTCCGACTCTTTGATGGCATGCACTCTTCTGAAGGATGATTCGGTAGCTTACAAAAAGGACTTCTACATTATTCAACAATGCAGGGAGCTGCTCCGCTCTTACCCGGGCTGTGTTACTCTCCAGCACACTCGAAGAAGACAAGCCATTAAGTGGCGGATACGATCGCTAACTGGCCAATCACTTTTGATGATGATTTTAAGCATTTCCAAGACCCCCTATATGTATTTCTAGTTTGTTGCTAGCTGAAGGTGTATCCTCTTTGGAGGAGAACTAATTTTATTTCTTTAATATGAGCATCGCAGGGGTTTCCCCGTTTCCTACCAAACAAAAAATTTGGATACACAAAAACAAAGGAGATACACCGTTTGACCTATAGTATTTGGAAACTCAATACACAAAAACAATACATAAGACACCTATCACTTATTTATGGACTGTCTGATGACATCCAAAGTGTTAAACGCTTCAATCAATAACAAAACCACCCAATTAAAAGGGCGGTTAAATCCACATAATCGAAACCTAAACCAATTCATAGAAGAAGTAAGATCAAAGGTCTCAAAGGAGGAACTAGAGAATCTCATTGGACTCTGGTGGAGGATTTGGTTTTTCCGTAACAAATTACCCTTTGATAATGAGAGCCAAAACCCCACTACACCAATAGATGTATATGAATTCGGCAAAAACAGCGAATATAGAGGAAGCAAGCCAACTTACCAGATTACAACGACGAGACTCAACGAGTTGTGATTAAACAAAAGAAGAGAAAAAATACCAAGTGGACAAAACCTCCTAAAAACCATATAAAACTAAACTTTGGTGGTATAGTTAATTCTAATGGTACTGCCTCTTTTGGGTTCATTCTTAGGGACGATAGAGGAGCACCCATTTACCAAGACGACGGGTTCATCGGTTGCTAGTCTATGGTGTATTCGGAGGCCTATGCGCTCCGCCAGGGGATTCTTGGGCCATTGAACATGGTATTCCCCGCTTGACTATTGAATGTGACAATCTGCAGGTTGTGAGAGCTGTGCAAGGAGATTAGATCTGCCCTTGGGAGCTGGACATGATGCAGACAAACATCCAGGGTTTGCTTGGACGGTTCAAAGTTGGACGATCGCCCATGTTCCACGTGAAGCCAATGTCGCTGCCGACTACATGGCGACCTCGCTTGTTCCATTTTGCGTCTACCTTGCCACATAGATCCAATTCGGTTCTTCAGGACCTCATCCCTAAAGTGGCTCTAGGATAGCGCCCCTTTTGAGTTGGCCTAACCTAACTCTTTCCTTATCAAAAATAAATGAAAAGATTAAGACAATGACATTTAAAACTTCTTGGAAGTGACACTTAAATAAACTTTGAGATACTTAGATCTTTAGAATGGAGAGAGGGAGAGTAAAAACTTCACATATTAATTTCTTACTCTACTTTGATGCAAGTTTTATAATGGTAGATGACCTCCTTCATAGGAAACATGTAAGGTAAAAACCTAAATAAATGTTCCATGATTTATGCATGGAACTAAGGAGGTGAAGAAGATGAAGAATTCACCTTGTATGATTTACCTCCAATCATACACTATAAAAACGATTCATTGTTAGTACACCACAATTTGTAGTGTACCAGTCTCTACTCCTTCTTCAATAAGCATCGTTCAACCTTCAAGACCTGCAAAACAATGGAGAAGGGGGCGAGGGTCCCCCTAATCCACCTCCGATGTTTAAGTCATAAGGAACAATGTCGAACAACGTTCAGGTAAAGCGATGTATGGTTCAGACTTACCCACACATGGCGATGACATGTGTACTGTTAGTGAAAGGTGGGAGGCTAGGGTTCAAAACACCCCCTATGGCCAATCAGTCGGGTACCACGTACTAGGCCCACGCCTAATCCTTCCGAGAATCTATCATTTATTTATGATAGAAGTTTCTACTGTAAATAACCTAATCTAAAATAACTACCTTAATAAATAAATACAATATATTAACTTAGCAAATAAGATACATGCTTAACTAAAAGGATATGCTAGCTATAAATAAAATAATAAAAGATATCGCTACCTACTTAATTGCGGAATCTACCCACCCACAATTGCCCCATTTGAATCATGCATGCGTTCAGCTTACTAGGCCGCATACATGACTCAAATACTAAAGTGTTGAGTGGCCATGCAGAAATAGGGGTGTTCTCTTATTTGTATATTCGTATATTCGTACATCCACATGCCATGAATGTGGGACTCCATGCAACCCATGCACACATCGCATAAGGCCTTCGTCGAGGGTGTTTTCCTTGGCCAAGTTATTCCGTTAATGCGAAGAATTAACGTTAGTATTTTTTTAAAAAAAAAACTAAATCTAATGCAAAACTTTGATTCATATAAAATCTCAAATATGAATGTCATGCTTCTAAGGACAAACTAAGAATGAAAAACTAGGGGCCTCATTAAAACCACATGGGAATAAAGAGTACCCTATATCTATATGAATTCCTAGTTACAATGGATTTCGCAAAAATCACGTACGATTGAGATCACCAGAACCGCGCCCACGGGGTGTCGAGCCGCGCTCACGGTTGCTCGTCTCGCGACCGCTCGTGTATTCGAGCTTGCTCTCGCCTGGTGCGGTCTTCTCGTCTGGTCGGATGCCCGTGCTTGAACAACAATCAATACATAATTAATTATGGTGTTGGAATCGATCCCTAAAAATCAAGAAGCGATCTTTAACAATTGTTTGAACCAAAATTTACCCAAGGAAGAACTTTGGCTTAAATCGGGCCTAGATCGAAATAAATAAAAGAGGAGGACGAAAATCGTGTTTATATTGATGAGAAAAGCGTATGAATGTGTAAAAACATGGTACCCCGTTTTAGGGTTTACAATGGATGTATGAAGGTATGACCCCCCTTCTAGGGTTTACAGTGCATGCCTCTAGCGAGGGCTATGGTGTGTGATTTGATGTGATATGCCATTCCCCTCTATCTATCCTCTCCAATTTCATGGGTTACATGGGTATTTATAGACAATAAGTAGGAAAATCTATCTTATACAAAGTATAAATCTATCTTAACCAACAAGTCTTCCGAAAAATCTATCTTATATCTTGGATATTCTTTATCCATTCTGGCAGCGAATCTATCATATATTAGAAGATATCTTGGAAAGATTTTATCTTGTTGCCTCGGATCTATCTTCTTTAACCGGCTTTCCTTTCGCCGCAAGTCTTGTCTTACTCTGAAGAGGTAGCAAAGAAGTACTAATCGGGTCTTGATACTTCTTTGACTATGTATTGATACTTCTTCGCCTAAAACCTGGGTCGAACAGTACCTTGTAGCTGTAAGGCATTGGGACTTCTCTGGTACTAGGTTGCCTCCTGCTTGGATTATTTCTGGGTCCAACAATACCCCAAATTCATCTTGGTCGTTGAGGCGACGAGACGGGCAAGATGGATTTCACGCCTTTGATACGAATCTTCGCTATTTGCAAGAGTTGTTCGTTGATATAAGCGATTGAGTTTCTAGACAACAGACGTCTTCGTGACAGAGGTGTTTACAAGAGGTGCGGACTCTATCGAAGCCGTCAGCTATAGACAGGGACATGATCGAAGCTTCGCACCGCCAGCGTTGGTGTGATCGTAGTTGTGTAGCCTTGGGCATTTTAACTTGACAATAACCGTGAGCATCGGGTGTTAGCCTGATCAAAGTTGTTAGTCCACAGCATGGAATTAGCTAAAGTCACAAACCAAGAGTTTACACTCGCTGTCGTGCAAAGGAGATGCTTGAGGAACTTAAGGTATACGTCTCGGATAGAGAGCCTATGTCTTGGAAGCTATGTCCCGAAGATACTCTTATGGTAGTACACTTGGTCGGGAAGTGAAGCTGTAAGAAGCTGTGAAGGTGAACCAGTGTTTGGTCAACGTGGTAGTTTGCATGGTTGCTTTGGTATTTGATGAAGCCTCGCTTGGAGATTCTTCAAAACTTTTCTGCCGGCAAGGGTGATCCTTGGGACTTATTGGCGTAGCAGGATGCCTTTGCCAAGTATTACCTACTCGGCACCCCAGCATTGGGATCTTCTCCTTTAGTGAACAAGGAACTTCAAGATGATGAGGATAAGGTGATTGACGTACCTGATGCTTAGGCGGTAATAGACCCCAACCTTCTTTGTCATGAAGGGTCTGAGTTATGAGGTTGAGTTAACCCCATGATGATAGAATGATTCTTTGAACGCAAGATCTATGTGCAATCTTCGTACGCTGACCGATTATTAAGTAGGTGCGGCTAGATAAAATTGTCATTTAACCAGAGAATGACCAGAGAAGTACTGACGCGTGATTAGCGAGTTCATCTGAGCCATTTCTGGTGAATCTTCACGTATGTTTAACCAACGATGATGCCGGCGCAACTAAGGAATTTGATGGCTAGGAACCTTTCGACGAGGCAGCTTCTTCGACCCCAGCCACTGAAGGGTGGCTCTAGTGTTTCCCTTGTCGCTTACTTGACTTAACTTCGTTGAGTGAACGAAAGCGAACCCCTGAT
Source organism: Polygonum maritimum (assembly GCA_963924305.1). Classification (NCBI taxonomy): domain Eukaryota; kingdom Viridiplantae; phylum Streptophyta; class Magnoliopsida; order Caryophyllales; family Polygonaceae; genus Polygonum; species Polygonum maritimum. Next base: position 29,024,891 of record OZ002737.1, read on the forward strand.
TGGGTGTATGTTCGTTCTTCGGAAACTTGATTACTTTGCTTTGATGCTCTCGTATAGCGTGAACTTACGACCTCCTAATTTTAACCTGCACTTAATCAAACAACTTTGCCATAACGTTAGTTTAATGAAATATCTAGAGAATTTCCAGAGAAATGCCACCCATTGGTACGGGGTGTTCCCTTTTCGTATTTTGTTTTGTTTCAACGCCCTTGTATGGCGCGCTTCTACGTCTTTCAGTATCGTCCTGCACTAGAATAAGATAACTTTGAAATAATGTTAGTACAACTAAATATCTGGAGAATATCCAAAGATACATGTCCGTTGATAGGGGACGTCTTGTTTTACTCGTATTGAGCTTCGATGCCGCGGTATGATGCCTATATATATGTTGTTGTGCTAGTACCTTTTTATTTGCGTTAGTTGGCAAATTTATAGGGAGGCGATGGTCTTGGAGATTGTCCAAGGACGCATCTGTGTGTGTATGGATGCGTTAGTAGATCAGAATCCGGGGAAAGCGTTATGTGACTTTCTCCCATGGCGCATTAGTTTGACACTGAAAGGTTTTCAGGTCTTTGCGCTTTGTTTACTACAAAGGTCCGTGCATAATTTCTTATGGTTAGGCATCCTTTGGATCCATAAGTTTAGTCCTTAGGATGTAATGTTTTCACGGCGTCCCGCGAATGTGGCCTTGGGTATCGGTGCTATAGCGTTCCCCTTCCCGCACTAGCCCAATGTAACTACATTGATTGGACTTAGATGGGGGCTAACCAACTTATGGGTTACTTCACCACGTTGTATGCGTGACGACATCGTCATTTCTAGACGGTATAACCATGTATTTATACAGTGGTTTTTTGTGTGTTTTTGTCGCGTATTTGTTTAGTCGATGAGACGTAAAATAACGCATAGGGTGCGTTTGAAGCGGTAGTTGAGTTGTGGGAGAGTTGTTTTCTCGCAAAACATCACAAATAGAATTGGAAAACTTCTAAACTATGAATTAAAGACAATGTATCGACAATGGGAGCTAGCGCCCCAGAGTCGCTTATTAAAATAAGAATCAAAGAAGTTTCAAAGAAGTCTCAAAACAAAGCTACGTATTGAGTAGAATTTTAATGAGAACAAACCGACTCGGAAGTGATACTTCTTCAGGTGGGTTGCATTTTAACGCGTGTGAGTCATGATCGACTGTCATTAGCGTTGGCTCGTGAATGAGCGGGAAGACATTATAGAATGCAGGAAGAATGAGAACGAGTAATAAAGTATAGATAGTAAAAGTAAGTACCTTAGTCTTGTAGCCAATGTTGGCGTATAGCGCCTTGGGACTGTATTCGGGCCGTGTCTGACCATTGACGTTTTGCATGATTGGATAATGCATGATCAAGAAGTCAAAAATAGGTGATCACGGGTTTTCCCCAATGATCCTCCAAGGCTTAAGTTAGTAATGTCTTTGTAAGAAACCGCAAAGGGAAAGCAAAATGTAAAACAATAGTTTTAGGGAGTGATACGAATGAACCTGCATTTTTCCAGTGATTGGATCATGTTAGTGACAATGGTTGTTGTCATCGTTGTCTTCTCACCTGAGGTTCCTGGATACCGACTAACTGGATAGTGATTCTCTAGCTGCGGCCTGGCGGCTATCTAGCGATCAATCAGTGAGTCATCGGCTTGGATCGCTCCCAAAGAATGGGACCAAGGAGTGTCGTAGTTAGATCAGACAACCCCTGTTGTCTTCTTGCAACCATCAAGGTCTGTCCCTGAAGCTGTCTTCGCAACTTCTTTGGAGATTTTCTAGCAACTGCCTAGACATTGTCTAGAGGCTGACGATGAGCGACTGGCCTAGCTGGTTGCCCAAGCAAGGATGCTGGAGGGGTGATGTAGCTTGCTCCAGTGTCGAGGTTGCTACACCCCTGACATCTTTTCGCGGATGAAAATGTTTGGCCTTGGAGCCATCTTCTAAACTTCTTTGAAACTTTTCCAACGACTGCCTGGAGATTGCCCAGAGATTGTCTAGGGATATGCCGACTTGTGCGATCTTCTCTGTAGAAAGCTGCTCGAACCTGATTTTTCTGAACTAGGGGAGTGAACCCCTGACCATGGATAGTTAAGCCAATCTCTTGTTGCTTCTTGGTTCAAGTAACCCCAACTTGTGGCGAATTGGTACTTTGTGAACCGCGCGTGGGTCGCTTCCTTGTTCTTGGACGGTGTCCGAACCTGACTCAAGTTCTCGTTCGTTGCTTTCCGTAGTGGTGAGTCAGTACCCGGCAGTGGGCATTCTAATCTCTGCCGGAATGGCGGCCTTACATCCGTGCGCTAGGAAGAATGGTGTTTGAACCGTTGCTTCCTTTGGGTGGTGTGATTAGTTCGATGTTCCACTCTTTGCGGAAGTCACGCGTCTTCTTGCTTCTGAATTGTGATCCATCGTCGCATGTAATCTCTTTTGATACTCCTAATCTTTTGACATGTGGATGGAGGCAATTTTCCGTCAATGTCCATCCCATATCTCATGAATGGCAATGGGGTGATCGAGGGATGGAGAATCTCTAGCGGCTGGTGTGGGATAGGTGTGTGGCGCTGAAATGCTTCATACGCCTAGGCGTACTTGGTTAAGTCCTGGAGGATAGTCAGCTATTACCACCCTTGCCTGAGGATCTTGTTGGCTAAGCTCCGACCCCCAGTGTGGTTCCTGTAGTCTTCCTCGTGCATTTTGCACATGACTTTCTCGGCCTCTTCTTTTTCTACGCATCGCTATAGGAAGCATGAGGTAGATTCGTGGAAGAAGATCCCATGTAGGATGGTGAAGCGTGTGCGTGTTGCTTTCGATCTTAGGGCTTTGGCTTTGATCTTTTCCTTGAGTGCTTTGCCATGTAGGAACCAGTTTAGGTATGGCCTGGTCCAGTGGTTGACTGAACTGACCCTTAGACTGGTGGATCTTTGGAGAATATCTGGAGCGAGTGACTCGGGTGGTGATACTTTAGCCTTGATTCTTTTGATGATTCAGCCATTGCAGATTGCGGTAGGCGAACGAGAAGTATCTTGTTGTACTCCCTATGGTTTAGGATTGCTCGGTCGAGGATTTGACCGTTTTGAGATAGCTTTCCATCCTGTCGTCTTTGGCGTCGAAGATGCCTAATATTTGGTTAATGACCAGTAAAGAGTCGACTCGTACCTTAAGTCTCTTGATGGATAGAGCCTTGGCTAACTCTAGTCCGAAGATAAGAGTTTTGTACTCCGACTCGTTGTTAGTGGCGTCAAAATTACGTTTGACCGCTTGAGCTGTTCTTGCCCCCGTTGCCGATTTTAGCACGACTCCGAGACCTGCCCCCTTGCGTTCGAGTCTCCTTTGGTGTTCAGTAACCATTCGTGCTCTCCTCAAGGGTTGGGGTAAAATCGGCAACGAAGTCAGCGAGCATCTGTGACTTGATACTTCTTTAGTACTTCATAAAATAGTCGATACTTATCTGAGGATTTGAAGATGAACCTGCTAAGCGCGGCTATCTTGTTGATCAGCTTTTGCACATCCTTTACGCTTCGAGGGGATTTTAGGGAAGCAATCGCCCGAACTTGGTCAGGGCTAGCCTCAATCCCTCGCTTGGTTACCACGTGCCCCAGAAAAGTACCAGATGGTACCCCGAAGATGCACTTCTGCGGATTTAGCTTCATGTTGTATTCTTCAAGGATTCTGGACGCCTCTCCCAAGTACCCCCTGTGTAAGGAAGTGCTTGTGCTCTTTGCCACCATATCGTCGATATACACCTTCGTTGTCTTTCCAATGTGATTATGGAACATCCGATTAACCAATCTTTGGAAAGTAGCCCCGGCGTTTCGCAAGCCGAAGGGCACTACATGATAGCAATATGTGCCCAGCCCGGTTATGAGGGAGGTTTTCTACATCGGTGTCGTCGAACATGATGGCTTGTCCTGAAGATTTCCTGACAGCGTGCCCCGATGGTTGGGGTCGGCCAGAAATTGCTTCCTTTGGCACTGAGATTTGCTGTTGAGTATGTCAACCACATATGTTTGATCCCCAGATATCATGTTGACCGCTCTGTCTAGTGTTGGAGGATCTCGCCTTTCTTAGCGCTCGGGCTGGAGATTCTTCAGTACTTCTTTGGGCACTTGGGCGTCCGGCGCCATGTCCTTGATCCGCCCCTCAATGATTAAACGGGACAACTCTTTTCTTAGCATGATGCAGTCGCGAGTCCGGTGCCCATGATACTCGTGGTAGTCACACCACTTGGTGGTATCTCTATCGGCCTTTGGAGCCTTATCCTTTCTTGGCCACCTCACGTATTCCCCAAGCCTGGTCATATTTCGTAGGTACTTGCCCGTAGAGATGTTGAGCTTAAGGGGGGTCTAGCGAAGGTGGTGGTGATGTCGCAAGACTAGATTAAGACTTTTTCACGGTCAAAAATGTCTCAGGAATTCTCTGGTGGATCTTTGGTACTTCAGAAGCACCCTGTTGAGATCGTTGGATTGCTTTCGACTAGAGTTGAACTGAGAGCGAAAAGTATCCGAATGATCCGCAAAGGACTGAATGCTCCCACGTGGGAGACTAGTGAATCAAGTCAGGGCTGGCCCTGTTAGGGTTGTGCCGAACCCTTTGTTCATCATAGCTTCTTTGGAATGGTAGGGGACTGCGCTTGCCCTCGTTTTCTGCTTGTGTATTGCCACGTGTTCGTGAGGGTATGTGGTCCCGTTGTACGTGGGCTTACCTGGAATGGAGATTCTTTGGAATTTCTTTGGATTTTCTTCGAAGCCGTTTGATGCTCTGGGTTTCACGGGCTGCAGTCCCTAGTGATTTGATCGAGTATGACGCTTATTTGCCCAGAATCCTTCTTTTTGATGGTTGTGTCCAGGCCGATCTACTGTGCCTTTCGTAATCTTCCTTGTTGGTGTCGTCACCCGCGATCCAAGTTAGGATGACGCGTCATGTAATTGAAACAAGTGAACAACAAATACGTATAAGTATAGAAGGTCGATATTTATAAGATGCGCAATTAAGAAAGAAAGTCTATCTTTTAGCGGCATATTAGAAAAATTGTAATCAAACAAGGATAAAGGCGAAATCTGAACTCTTAGAAGAGAGAAGCAAAACACGGAATGAGATAAGGGAACGAGGAAACCAGTATATGAAGGATGGAAGACTTGATCCGGAAGGATCGACTTGACCGTTTACGTCCAAGTTGCTAAGTACTGGTCCGATCCGCCTAGTTGTTGCCTAGAGGCTCTCTAGCGACCAACAACGAACAATTGGTTTTCCTTGCTGCCCTGACAAACCACCAGATTGTGCTCAAGTATTAGCATGAGGTTTCCATAATCAAAATATAGAAACGTAATATCACGAATTGAATGGGAAAAAGAATTCTCCCTGTCCAGAAATTTGACGAGGAGATAACGAAGCACATGGCTTTGATGTTTTGCAGATCAAACCCTAGTATTTCATCATCCCCTGCTTTGGTTTGATGATCATCGATGTCGCTTTGATGATCGCCCGACTCATGGCTCCGCTGATCGCTCGAAACTTCTTCGGAACTTCTTTGGGACTTTTTCGGAGTTCTGCCAACTCCTCGTTTTGCGATCTAGTGCTTTGATTTTTGTGATTTCTGTTCTTCTTGTAGCGAGAGGGTCAAGATGGGTGTTTTCCAGTCTTGGTATTGTGTCTTTTGATCAAGAAAGGTGGAGACTTTTGTCCTTTGATGATTGTATCGATCTTCGGCCCCACGGTGGGCGCCAAATTGTTTGAACCAAAATTTACCCAAGGAAGAACTTTGGCTTAAATCGGGCCTAGATCGAAATAAATCAAAGAGGAGGACGAAAATCGTGTTTATATTGATGAGAAAAGCGTATGAATGTGTAAAAACATGGTGCCCCGTTTTAGGGTTTACGATGGATGTATGAAGGTATGACCCCCCTTCTAGGGTTTACAGTGCATGCCTCTAGCGAGGGCTATGGTGTGTGATCTGATGTGATATGCCATTCCCCTCTATCTATCCTCTCCAATTTCGTGGGTTACATGGGTATTTATAGACAATAAGTAGGAAAATCTATCTTATACAAAGTATAAATCTATCTTAATCAACAAGTCTTCCGGAAAATCTATCTTATATCTTGGATATTCTTTATCCATTCTGGCAGCGAATCTATCATATATTAGAAGATATCTTGGAAAGATTCTATCTTGTTGCCTCGGATCTATCTTCTTTAACTGACTTTCCTTTCGCCGCAAGTCTTGTCTTACTCTGAAGAGGTAGCAAAGAAGTACTAATCGGGTCTTGATACTTCTTTGACTATGTATTGATACTTCTTCGCCTAAAACCTGGGTCGAACAGTACCTTGTAGCTGTAAGGCATTGGGACTTCTCTGGTACTAGGTTGCCTTCTGCTTGGATTATTTCTGGGTCCAACAACAATCATGGGGCAATCATGTGAAATAAATCAAGCAGTTTGGCCTCGGCAAGCCAAACCGCGCATGCGGTACAACGACCCACAACCGCAGTCCCTTTATGCGCGAGGGCGGCTCAAGTGGCGATCGAGAGCGAACTTCGAAATTCGCTCGGAGCACGAACCCCAGACCCACAACCGCAGATCCGCCACCTGCGACTGCGGATCGAGCGACGATCGAGCGAACTCTCAAATTTGCTCGGAAAATGAATCTCAACGCACATTGATCCCGATATTCGCTCGGGAGATCAAGCCACATTGCAATCCGAGCAAGGCGCCTTTCCCGGATCCGACTCAAATCTTGCACTAATTCCCCTCGCAAGCGCGTCTGTTCATCACACAGACCAACGGGAACTCGCGTCAAGAGACGGAATCGAGAGTCATAGCCATGTATGGTCTGAACCAACTGAGTTTTACCGAGTATGGGATTCGGTGGTGCACATCACTGAGTCGGACCTTTGATTGCGATCCATAAAGCGTCCCGATTCAAGATGGAGAAATCTTCTACAATGCTTCCGTGACATCAAGATCAGAAACACACTCGAACTGATCCTGTAACACCCCTATTTTGAACCCCAGGGTATTACATGCCAGTGACCTCGGATTTTTCCATCCAAAGTCACCCAAGGCGGTTGGTAACATAACTCGGTTCATAGAAAACAACATATTGAACTTATATTACATCAAAAGTGATCCAACGTTCGATACATGATTGGAAGTCAATGATCAATGATACAAAATAACAATGTTTGAGTGAAGAAGACATATAAATTGTTTTGCAGCGGAAATAAAATGACGGTTAAAAGATTCTTCACAAAAACAAAATAGGAAATTCCAAAATGTTTAAAATAACTTGAACCTCTCAAAAATCTTCATTCCTTTAAATCCTCGAGTCTTCGTCTTTGGGTCTTCGGCAAACCTGTCTTTACTTCCTGATATTTCCATAAAAGCAAGAAATACCAGCCGGCCAATGTCGGGAAGAAAAGAAAGTGGTATTAGTCTAACGCGAGACTAAGCAAATGGTAGAATATGACTAGGTTCTTAAAAGGCTAAGTATGTCGGCATCAAGGTCCAAAGGGAGTTGAGCGATGCCCGACAAATCAGGTTCTTTTGAGGTGAGAGTGTGATATATTTTGGAGAACGAGACTTTATTCGAATACAACTCAGATAATAATGAAAGGAACAAATCCGAAGGGAGGTGAAGAACAAGCTTCCTTTTGAACATAGGAAATCACAAGAAAGTGATTCCTAGGAACGAGAGATGATTAAGATTTTTTTGTTGGGAACTTATTAATGCACATCAAAGTTTAGTAAAAACCGTCATCAACTTATCCTCTCCGAGTAATACAACAATACATTTTATTTTAACGATTTCCGGATGTAGCAACTCATAAGAGTCAAGGGCCACACCCAATACATCTTGTTTTAACGATTTTCGGATGTGGCAACTCATAAGAGTCAAGGGCCACCCGAGGAATATCCATTCAACAATTCAATTAATGATTTTTATATGCGGCGACCCCTTGAGCGAGCCTAGAGCCACATAGTTGAGCACCTAGCTAGGGTGCTATCACCCCTCTGAGCGGTAGAGCGGGCAGAGTCATGACCCAGTATTAGGGTATAGGTACATCCTAATACGTTTTTGAGAGGTGTTTTCAGAGACGAGCTCTCACCCCTAATCCCTATTCTAGTCCATTGCAAAGTCTCAAACGAGACATTTAAACACATAAAGGCCGCAATCAATCGGTCCTAAGTCCAAGTACTAACGTAGTATAGTAACAATGGGGTCATTATTTCTAAACAGCAAATAACCCTAAGTTCATTTTATTCAGCAAACAAGGTGTTCCCAACAAGATGGATATAATAACGGAGGAAATGGAATTCACAAATATCGAGTAGTAAGGGAGAACCATCCACTTGCCTTTGATTTTCGAGATCGAAGTTCTAAGGAATTGATCCGCGGCCTTAGACGACTCGAGTACTCGACCTAAATTAGGCGCGGTTTTCAAGACGAGCGAACACGAAATAAATTAGTATTTAATTTACTTCTTGATTTAAAGAGAATATTTTATCTAATTATCATATTCTTTATAATGATTCGTGAGGTGAAAATAAATCGTTTTTTGTTAACGATTTATAATTATTAGTTCGACGAGGAAACATTTCTTGTACCCCTTTATAACATGGTTTTAAGACTTTCAATATTAATAACTAAATATTTTGTAGTAAAGGTAAATTAAATAATTACCTAGTATTTCTTATTTATGACTTGTTCATCTTACTATTTTCTTATAATAGTCTTCTTACGATCACGATAAATTATTATTCCTAAGTAACATTTTTAGATGTATATATGTATATATCTAAGTTCATGACTTAACCCAACATAACACTTGTATTTATCTTAAGAATTTATTAGTATTCTATTTAAATGAAAATTTGCTAACCAATTGTATTTAACAATTATATTTTTAATCTATCATTATTTTTATGTGCTAGAAAAATTAAGGACACTTTTTTAGTCTTCTTATGACTTAGCCTTATTTTCATTAGTACAAAATCTACCATTGGTAGTCCATTTCTTTGCTAGAAATTTTTGGATTTTAATTACTAACTAGCTTGGGCTTTACTTGCTAAGTAAATTAAAGGCCCATACTTAATCTCAATGTTCAGCCCAAATCAACATCCAACCCATTAACAATATATTAGAAGAAGGCTGCTCACCTCTAACAAAGTGGTGTTCTGCTTTTACGTGGAAACCGACTGCAACAACACACAACACAACGACGACAACAACACCGGACAGCAACACGACAGCAACGGCACAGCGGCAACCACACGGCACACCGGCGACGGCAACTCGGCGGCGACAGCACCCCAGGCTAGCGATCGACGGCGACGAGACGGCTGCAGTGGGCTGGTAGGCGGCGACGACGCGAGCAGACGGTGATGACGATGAGCAGATGGTGACGACGGCTGGCGGCGATGAGCGTTTAGCGACGGGCAGAGTAGCGGATTCCGGCGACGATGACGGTAGGAACGACGACGTCGGGGACAGGCTGTGGCGGCACTGCGGACAGGGGACGACGGGCTGGATGGCGACGGCGACAACGAGCGGGAACGGCGAGATGACGAACGGGGAGGCGATGGGCTGAGGTGGTGACGGCCTGGTGGTGAACAGGAGGTGGGCGAGAACGGGTGTGAACGAGCGGCTTCGGCAAAGGGGTGGAGTATTGAACGAAGGGGAAAAAAAAAACTTCTAACTTGTATAAGACAAATTTAAGTATATATATAACAGAGGTAATGATGAAGGGGGATTTCGTCTGATTTCATTCCATCAGAAAATCTAATTGCTGGCATACCATCATTGAACGGAAGGAAATACGAGTTGATCCATAATCAGCGCCTCAGAAAAAAGTCAGCTTCCTCCCATAACTCAACAAAGAGGTCCCACAGTTCGACTGGTACGGAAAAGAAAAGGGGTCGGAAAGGTTGAGGGTTCGAGTCCTAATCGCTTCCCTTAATTTCCCTTTTTATTTAGGGCTATTAATAGGTTGGTTTTTAATAAAAATATAACTACCCAATTATTGAATCGGTTACTCATCTGCTTATTGTTTTCCTCTTTCATTAAATTTCTTTTTCTTAACTCATTCTTCTTATATTTTTAAATAATTTATTTCAAAATAATAATTTAATATAAGGACTCGTTTTTTCATAACTGAATTTAAACGAGTTTTTCACTTAAATGGGAGAGGAATTTGCTATTAACGACATTTTGAAAGTTGTACGAATAAGGATTTTAAGAAAAATTCATTTCTCTTATTTATAAAAATAGCGGTTATTACAGATCCAATATCGCAATTGATGACAGACAGTCCCGTTTCTGCGACAACCTCATACTGCTGTGTTGCGCAAGCTCGTTCGGGAGCTATAGTCATCCGATCGTGACAAATCAAGTTTTTTTGGAAATCGCATAAGATGAAATATTTTTCAACTTCAGAAGCCACGGCTTGAATCGCGCTTGAAGTTGGTCAAAACTGGACATGAATAATGTTGTCTAGAATTGAAGCCGAGAAGACAAAGGATATATTTTGAGCAAAGTCCTTAATCGCCGACCACATCGCTAAGACACCACCGCGAGATTTGGGAAATTTCCGACCTTTGTTTTCAACATTGGTTTCACATTGATAAACCACGTACGTTTGTACGGAGGATAGAGTGGTCAAGAGCCAACCAACTAGCGTTTCGTATGAACAATGCATGAAGTTCGACAGCAAGAGCCGTTGACTTCAATATTGGCATTGCCAAAAGGGCGTGAGTCCTATCGAAATCGTCCTAGGCCTATCATCCTTGGAGCATTTAGAGCCTCTGGACCAACAGTGTGACTACGACCGCGAGTGCGCTCTAGAGAGTAAGACCCCATCGCTGGGGCAAAACTTCGACTACGGTTCACCAAGATGCGGCCGCGGAATCGATGGCCACGCATGTGGTCCATTAATCCGCGAGCACGGATCCGTGCCAGGAGCCGTTCATTCCCTAACGACGAATCGCAACCCCCGTGAGGGCACGATCGCGGTATCGCTATAGTGCAACCTTTGTGAGGCCGTCGCACGGACGTTGAGTTGTTTGAAATTCTTCGTTTTTTGTGTTTTTCGTTTTCTTAAAAAAATCCCGGTGTCTTCTAAGGATAAGAAGGTGTGTATTCCCTTATTAAAGCCACAAAATTTCTCTAGAGTATCCACACATTTGGTGAGGAAAATCTCTCAAGAAGTCTTTAGACTTGTGAGAAAAATCAGCACGCCTTTGGATGTGTTGTGTTCAACCTAGAGGAAAATTGGAGGTTCAGTTTTTGCCTACAAAATCCTAGCTAGGATGTCTACTAAGGATAAGAAGGTTGTGGACAAGTCAAGAATGGAGAGGAAAACGTCTTCATCCATGGGATTCTCCACCACGAGAGTGAAAGACAAACCAGGTATGTGTTTACATCGAGGTTTGGGTTTCCCACCTTATGTCAGGTTTCTATGGAACGTTTTATCTCACAACTTATTTGCGGACGTACCTTGGCATGGAATAGGGGCAAATAACGTTGAAGGAAAGTGTCTTGTACACGAATCGTTGCTAATGTCTAGGTCAAGTAATTAATTATTAAGGAAAGGTGGTGATTACTCCGTTGAAGTCTACACCTTTGGGATTACTCTTCATTGATTCTACCCATGAGACTACCCTTCATTGGGTCTACACACATACACCTTGACTATCCTTTGATGGATCTACAAGGGACGTTTCCTTCAACTAAAACAAGTTTATTTAAATGCATTTCACACTAACATATTTCCATGTTTGCACATCCAAAACTCAACAAGATACAATTGCTACTTCAAATAGTGATGCTCAACTAGAAACACTCGAAATCTAGCAATAAACTAATAACAACAAGTCTTAGATGATCAAGTTAGAAATCATTGAAATAAGTTAAAAACAATTCAACCAAGAGAATGGATTAGATCCAGCAAGAGATAAGGAATTAGTAATCTCACAACTCAATCAAAATGAATGCTTCAATTGTCTCTCTAAGCAAAAGGACTTGGTTCTCCATAGAAATTTTCATTGAATTCTCCAATAAGAACAAATTATCCAAAACTCAAAAACTAGGTCTAGAAACAAGGTATAAGCATCCATAAATAGAAGAAAAGAAATAAGTCAAAATACATAAAAAGTGGAATTAAAAAAAAAATCTCTATGATAATAAAATAAAACGCAGCGTTTGAAGGTGAAATTTCCTCGAGCACTAGCGGCGGGCGCCACTCTCTGGGCAGCGATCGTTGCCAGCCACAGAACATACATCTTCCATTTCTCTTCATTTCTGCTTCAAGTCATTCACAATGCACCTTGGCTTTTCCATCTTCAAAGCTCCACAACTTCATTAGTAACACCTAAAACACCACTAAAAGTATGCTAAAACCTTGTCTAAATACACAACGTAATTGTGCATATCAGTAAGTGAAAGAGAAAATCGGTAAAAAGACAAGAAAATACACAAACAATGAAGAAATTATACATAAGAAACTAAATCTCTTCGATTTGCAAAGGATGCATCTTCTCTAATTGTCATTGTTTCAAACCTAAGATATTTTATTGTCTTTTTTACAATAAAAAAGAGGTATTTGTTTCTTTTTTGCAGATGTTTGTTTGACAATTAGTGGTTGTTTTTTTTTTTACTTAATTACCAATAATACAAAACACAAAGACACAATCAATAATGGAAATGAACAAATCAACAATTGAAATGATTGAATCAACGTAACACCAAATATCAACAATGAGAATCTATAAGGGGAGTGAACAAATCAGCAATTGAAAGAGATGAAATAAGCCTAAAGCTTGCTCCTTTTCGATAATAGAAGCAACCTTTTTCATTTCTATTGTGTTGCTTGAGATTTGTTAAAAAATCGAAGGGAGAACGCTATCGATTTGATTTGCTTGAGCAAGAAGAATGGTATTGAGTATCGGTTGCTTGGGCAAGGAAAATGCTTGAGAAACTGAAAAGTAAAAAGTGAAATAAGAGGTGCGTGTTTTGCATGGGTTTCATGGTGCATGCCTCTCAAAATTTTAATTAGGATCACAATAACCGTTCGCTCTAATAAAATCCGATGATTGGGACATATTCTTATTTCTCACCTTACTTCTATTCCTATAGGAGTCTTTCTCATTTTATGTAGTATTAAGTAAATTGTTAGGTTCTTAATGCTTTGTACATATGTAGGAAATACTATATAATATTTTTTTTTTTTTTGAACTTGTGAGAATTAGGGTAGCCCGAGTACTACTCATACTAGCCTAGAGCACCTGTGAACAGGTGAGAGCTATGCTCTTGAAAATTCAAAGTTGTGGCTTCGTCGCCGGTGAGGATCGAACTGGGGACCTCGGGTTCTCCCCCTTGAGGTCTTACCGCTAGACCAAATGCCCTTTGGCATACTATATAATATTATGAATATGAATGATGTATGACTAAGTTCTTAATTCTAGTAGATGTGTAACTTCTTAATTCTTTTTAATTTATATCATTCAATTTTAATAATTATCCTTATAATATCACTCAATCTAATTGCCCATGATATTATTAGCGTTCAATTTTCGAATTAAAAAAATTAAGAAAAGTAATTTTTTTACTTGAACATACATGTAATATGAATATTGTTAAATAAAATTGAGTATAATAATATGAATTGATAATTTAGTTGCGAACTAATTTAGTAATATGCTTACATTTGCCATTTTCATCCGTTAAAATTCATAACAATCTCCAAACAATTATAGCCAGATATACTAGAACCTTTTTTTAATATTTTTAATTAATGTTAAAATTTTCAAAATTTTCACTTAAATATATAAAAAACAAAAAAAATTGAATTTTCATCATTTTGTAATTATAATTTGATTTTTCAAAAAATTTCATTTACATGATTAGACTAAAATAGCAGTTAAAGAGTTAAATGTGTTTTTGAAAAAAGGAGATTGGTGTTAAACTGTTAGTACAATAATATTTACTAGATTATAAAAAATATAAAATCATGTTTTAGTTATAAAATAATTCATTAAACAGAACTTACTATATACTAACCTTTCAATCCATTTAAATTTGTCTCTATTAAATTATTATTTTTGTATTAATCTATTACTGTATACTAAAGCGAATGCAAATTCTACCACCACACTGCGCCGCACGCATCGCCCCTCATTAAAAAGATTATATTAATATAGAATTTTAATCTTATACTAATTTAATTAAAATATTAGTTCTATCTTAAATTTTGAGTTGCTTAAGTAATTCTATCCTAATATATAAATCTCAATCATATCATTATGTGGTTACCTATTTAGTTAAAAAATTGATTTATTCTAAATTTTTTATTTAAACAAAATCATTTATACCCATTTACATAAATAGTATATTAATAATTAGTATTATTTTCGTAATTTTGTGCTAAAAGTTTCTAAAAATCGCCATTATTAACAAATTCCACAACTATATTTACACCACATCTTTTTTTATTAAAATAATATATTAAGTACTCTATCATATTGAAATATAATAATAATAATAATAATAATAATAATAATAATAATAATAATAATAATAATAATAATAAGATGAAATGATATATTTACCCTAAACATATCCGTAACATTACATATTGAGCATGTTTTAGATAACAGATGGATTTCTTATTATAATAATGATTCACTAATATTTTTATTTGATATTTATATAAATCTTATTTAATAAATGTTTTACACCATAATAACATTTATACAAAATAATTTGGTTTTATTTTTTATCTTCGTAAATATTCTCTATGTTTTAAAATATAATACTATATTAATCAAACTTTTATTTAAATTATTGATACAATTTATATAAATTAGTTTATGCAATTGAATTTAAATTTCAAAATATTTTTTTTATCAATTTTTTATAAAATTTAATAATACATCTCATGATTCTCATCTATTGCATTCTTCCTCGATGTGTATGTTTATGTATGTACAAAAAAATAATATAAATATACAATATTTTTATATAAATATCATGATGATATACGAGAATTATGTTATTTTATAATTTAAAAGATACATGCCATTTTAAAAGAAATTAAACATGTGAGAATATCTGAAATTATTATGGTGAATTCATATACAAGATAATAAAAACAAAAAACACCCTCGTAAAAGGTGCAGGTCATTTACTAGTTTTATCATGATTATCAAGATCTAAATACATTAAGACTCTATATGATAAAAAATGAGAACTTTGGTTTGGTGATTATTTATTTTATTTAATTTTATTAGCATAATAAAAGTTCCTTTTCTTTCAACAGGAACCAAATCAATGCTTCTGTCGTTTTATTTAGATATTAAATAGATTTTCTCCATTTATAAAGAGAAAATCATGCATGGACAATTCTTTTATTTTTAAATAGTCGATTGAGAAGACAAATCACATAATGCTGATGCAACTATATAATATAGTTAACAATCATATAATTTGTTAGTAGAGGTACAATTATCTTGAGTTGTCATATAATGATAAAAAAAATTATGTTATATTTCAATAAATAAGATTAGTTTATGTGAAAGGTAAGGAGAATACACTTACTAAGAAGACAATTATAAAAATACCATTATGATAAAAAGTGAGCTGATATTATTCTAATGACATAAAGATATTAAAATAAATAAGATATAATAAATAAAAAATGTTTCATTATCAAAGATAAAAGATGAGTTCTTATGAAAATGATAAATTATAAATAATGTATGCAAATTATTGAAAAATGAAAACCTAGCATTTGTGCGGATCCTGAACCGCAAAAGAGCTAGTTCCCAAGCACTGTATTTCTGAAACCTCGCTCTTTTGTTGGTTCAGGACTAGCACAAAATATTGTGCGGTTGAGGACTTGCACAAAATGACTGTTTTTTTCAAAAAAAATTGTATGGATTACGAACCTGTCTAGCCAAGAAAACGGGTTTTTATCAAATAAGGTGTTCTTTCCTGGAGGGGTTCTTAATATGTACATAATTTTTTTAAAAATCCGATTCGTTATGTATAGGTTAAAACTCCGCACAAACGAAAGTGCGCAGCACAAAAGCACTGAGTACTCAAACAAAGGGTCACCAAAAAAGACACATAAAGGCAACATCGCTTTTGTGTGTATTTTTTTGTCAAAAAAATTTAGGGTGAGAGGATGGTGCCCCAGTCCAAAAACAGGGAAGAGCTATGGGCTCAGAGAGCTTTTATAATAGGATTTACATATGCCTCACTTCAACAAAACCAACGGGGGATCGAACCTGAAACCTGTCAAACCGATATCATGTCTTGTTCCACTAGACCAACCCATCCCTTTTGTTAAAACGCAAGGAAAGAGCTGGGACCACTACCATGTCTCAAGATCCAAAACTTTGCCTTTTGGTCTCTTGTTGGGTACAACCATATCAAAGTTTATGGACCCCCGTATAGATCCACCCTCACTAGTTTAATGTTTAAGAAGGACACCCTCGCTTTTGCGAAGCCCATCCAACCAAAACCAATAAACGTCATGGGTTATGATATGGAAAGACATTGCCCCAATATTCTTTTGGGAACTTAAGCATGCATTGGTCATTTATTACTAGTGACAAAAACATAATAAATAACTTATGCAAAACTTAAACAATTCATCTCATGAAAATCATATTATGAACCATTCATATGTAAGAATTAAAATCATATTATAAAACAACATTCATATATGCAAGAATTAAAATCATATTATAAAACAAACATATAACTTTTAGACAATCCATCTCATGGAAAATCTAGCATGAAAATCTTGATTCAAAAGAAATTAATATATAATTATTAATCAAAATTAATCATCAATGTGCATTTAATTGGACAAACTTGTATGATGAAGATATAATATCAAATATTTTATCTTATTTTAGTAGGATTTCCTAACTCCTTAGGAAACTATTATATTAGATAATATCACTATATCATCTAATAAAACCGATAAGATCTTATCTTAACATATATTATGAAAATCTTTAATTTCTTAGATTGGATCATGACCTAGTCAATATCCAAACTAACATGAAACAAAAGATAAAATTAACAATTAATTTATCCAATTGTACACATAATATTAAGAGAAGAGTAGATCACAAAATCTAATTTTATGATCATAATATATAATAAAACAACACCATTGTATATATTATATAAGATATCTCTTTAATTAAGATAAAACAAAGCCAAAACAAACTGAAATCCAATTTCAATTTTTCTTTGAACGGTGTACCGTACGATTGCCATATTCACGTGGTACACACTACACACATACCGTACGTAGCAAGATTGAACCAATGAATAAAATAATAATCGTACAGTACACCGTTCAAACAAAACTTGATCACGCATGGCTTGTGGACAATTCCACGAAGGTATAGCCCTGGACAAATCACTTTACATTGAATTGAAACAATTCAATTATACTATCAGATAGTGTACTGCCAATTGTGCACAGTATGCACTGTTCATTGAATTGAAACAATTTCAATTATATATGCGATCAGGTTACGAGTAAGACTTCATACGTGTACAACTTAGGTATAATTGAAATCCAATTTCAATTACCCAATCCGGTACGGTTACGTCCAATTAATTAAAATCTTATTTCAATCAAAGCACAAAAATTATATATCAGTTTCATCGATTTGAATCAAAATTTGCATCAGGAACAAAAACCTAAATCTTTGATCCAATCAAGACATGCTTAAGGCTCTGATACCACTGAAGGGTTTTAGATGCGTATAAGCGGAATTTCAGAAACAATTTCTTGCACCTAAACATGGATCTAAAGCATTCTTGATTAGAGACAAAATTAGGGTTAGTAGAATACCTCTTGATGCGCGATTAGGGTTCTCCTTTCGAGAGATAAAGCCTCAATTGTGACTTCTCTAATCAGTCCACACGAGCACGGGATCTGGATCTCCTTCGCTTTCGATTGCTAGATCGAAGTGTCAAAGACTAGAAGAAAAGGAGAAAAGAGAGCTTTTTCTGTTTTACGTAAAATTTATGAAACCCTTGCTCTCTTCTTTCCTGTAAAGGCCTTATATATTTATTTCTCCAAATAAATATATCCTTTTCTTATTGGGCTGACTTTCAGCCCGCTGATCCAGCCCATCAACTCAATGTGTGTGACCTCATAGGACCCAATTATAATAGCTATGGATTAAACTATTTAATCCATTAATCGTAGTTGGTTTCTAGCAAAACACTACGACTCCTAAAATAACCGGATTGAATCTCTCTATCAACTGTCCTATTCCATGTTCGGTAATTGCAACTTTTATTAAAGGACACAATTCCTTCAATCTCCCACTTGTCCTTGAAAACAAGTGTGCAATTTTAAGATACCTTTGTCACTTAATGTCTTATTTGATGATATGCTGACATTCATATCTCCCATCAAATATGTTTCTTGAATACCTGAGTTCGAACTATCAAATAACGAATGATTACGATTAATCCATTCGAGCATGGCCATGCATTTTCTAGTTCTAGCTCTTCAAGTGGCCTAGACACCTTTCCTTTTTCATGCATCAATGTATACATTAATAAGGAGGACAATTCCAATCTTGTATGACTATGGCTCCCACTCAACTTTTGGCAATCCCAATAATTGCTTTTATAACCCCCTTTTACGAAGAGCGTTTAGCAATATCAAAGACATACCAATCATCAACTAGAAAACATAACATACTCATGTTTAAGGAATCCACCAATCATGGTCAACTTAAAACTCCACAATCCCTTTTGGAGAGTCTTAAGGTTGGTCTGTCCGATATGTATCATCCATACATATCTATGTAATTGACTGGACATCTCTATGTCCCCATAGCACATGAAACCCTGAGCTATCAGTCAATGTACAATATAGTTATAAATGAAATCATCTATGTCCTATTTAATGATTCAAACTATGGACGTGCAATAATTCATAACTGTAGTCACTTAATGGGGTTTCATTCACCAAAACACTTAAGGTGAGCCCATTTACGAACTATGAATTATTCGGACATATTATTCAATATTAATCAGTATAATATATAAATAAGAATGAAATATCATATATTATCAGAAAGTCAAACATAACAAGTGTCCAACACTAAGCAGAAATAATGTAATATAAGGCAATCTCACAACCATTCACCAATGTGTTTGAGATCCTTAGCCTTAGTGTGACTATCATGCTTAGCCCTAGGCATAAGCTTAGTCAAAGAATCTGCAATATTGTCTTTTGTATGCACCTTACACATCTTGATGTTACCTTCAACAACTATTTGTTGAGTAAGATGATACTTCCTCATAACATGTCTAGATTTGAAACTTGAATTTTGCATATTGAACTTATCAAGAATCTTATCCATATAAGATCCTGACATAGTACTAGCAATCTCTTAGATCTATCCTTATAGATTTTTATTTCAAGTATGTACCCTGCCTCTCCCAATTCTTTCAGTGAGAAACATTTTTCCAGCCATTCCTTAACGGACTCTAGCATTGGAATGTCATTCCCGATAAGCAGTATGTCATCCACATACAAGACTAAGAGAGCCACCTTTCTCCCACTAAACTTCTTGTATACACAAGGATTTTCTTCACATGATGAAATCAAACTCTTTGATCTTCTCATCAAAACGAAGATTCCAACTCCTAGATCCTTGCTTAAGCCCATAAATAGATCTCTTAAGCTTACACACCTTCCCAGCATGATCTGGATCCTCAAAACCCTCTGGTTGTGTCATGTACACATCCTTCCAAAATACCATTCAGAAAAGCGGTTTTAACATCCATTTGCCAAATCTCATAATCATATTAGTGGCAATAGCTAGGATTATCCTTATGGATCTAATCATGACAACTGGCGAAAATGTTTCATCATAGTCAATAGCATGAATCTGTTTAATACCTTTAGCAACTATTCTTGCTTTGTATACAGATACATTCCATTTTTGTCAATCTTAAGTTTGAAAACCCATTTGCATCCTATGGGTTTTACCCCATCTGGCAAATCTGTCAAGTCCCAGACTTGATTTTCAAACATGGAATCCATTTCAGATTTCATGGCCTCAAGCCATTTCTTGGAGTCTGGACCCGTCGTTGCTTGTTTATAGGTAGCAGGCTCACCATGTTCTAACATTAGAACATCAAGGATTTCGGTCAAGATGAAATCATCATATCGTCTTGGTTGAAACCTTTGCCTGTTTGATCTACGTAGGAGTTCAACTGGTTCAACAACTGGGATTTCAGCATGTTCCACAACTATTTGTGGATCTGCCTCTTGAGGAATTTGTTCAGGTCCTTGGATAACATCAGATCCTTGGCCTTCAAACAAATCCATCTCATCCTCGACATCAACTATGTCATCCTGTTGTTGTGTTTGTTGCTTTTCATCAAGAACCGGTTCAAGATGAATATTTCTCCCACTTGACTTTTTGGAAATAAACTCTCTTTCCAAAAAGACACTATCCCTTGCAACAAACACCTTTTGTGCAGTGGGATTGTAGAAATAATATCCAAAACTACCTTTAGGATATCCTACAAAATAGCATTTGTCTGATTTAGGTGCAAGCTTATCAGTTTGTAAACGCTTTACATAAGCTTCACATCCCCATATTTTCATAAAAGACAACTTTGGAACTTTTCCAGTCCATATCTCATATGGGGTCTTGTCTACAATCCTTGACGGAGTCCTATTTAGTGTAAATACAGCAGTAGTGAGTGCATATCCCCAGAAGGATACCGGAAGGTCAGCAAAACTCATCATGGATCGAACCATGTCCAACAAGGCCCTGTTTCTCCTTTCAGACAAACCATTCAATTGTGGTGTCCTTGGAATAGACAATTGTGTTACAATCCCACAATTTTTCAAATGATGATCAAATCCATGGCTTAAGTATTCACCACTACGATCAGATCGAAGTGCTTTTATCCTTTTGCCAGTTTGAGTCTCTACTTCATATTGGAATCCCTTGAACTTTTCAAAGGCTTCAGCTTTATGTGACATAAGATAAATATACCCATATCTGCTCATGTCATCAGTAAATGTAATGAAATATCTATAGCCACCTCTAGCTACTGTACTCATAGGCCCGCATACATCAATATGTATTATGGTCAAAAGTTCATTACCCCTTTCATTTGTTCCTTTGAAAGGTGACCTTGTCATCTTGCCCATCAAGCATGATTCACATAAATCAATAGATTCACAATCCATATCTTTTAGAATTCCATCTTTATGGAATTTCTTCATGCGATTCAAACTGATGTGACCTAAATGACAATGCCATAGACAGGACTCACTCAAACAATTTGATTTTTGCCTTTTAGTATTATTGTTATACGATTCTGATTTGAGATCCAATATAGATAGTTCATTAACCATTGGAATACAAGCATAGAAGATTCCATTTCTTAAAATAGATATACTTCCATTCTTGATATCAAACTCGAATCCTTCAGAATGTAAACTTGAAACTGAAACAAGGTTTTAGTAATAGTAAGAACAAAATAACAATTATTCAGTTCTAAAACTAAACCAGAAGGTAGAGATAGACTAAAATCTCCTACGGTAAACGCAGCAACCCTTGCTCAATGTCCAATGCGTAGGTCTATTTCTCCTTTCTCCAATTGTTTCCTACTTCTTAGTCCATGCACATTCGAATTAATGTGAGAACCACATCCGGTATCTAATACCTAAGTAGTAGCATTGGCTGTTTAAATTTCAACATTAATACTTGAACTAGAACTCACAGTTCCGTTCTTCTTGTCCTCAAAGTACTTGGGACAATTCCTCTTCCAGTGTCCTTTATCCATGCAGTAGAAGCAATCATGGTCAACAGTCACCTTTGACTTTTCACCTTCCTTGGGTTTTGCAACTTGTTTGCCTTTCCCTTGGATATGATTCTTCTGTTGTCTTTTCCTCAACATTTGAGGCATCAGTCAGAACAAGAATTAGGATTGCTGAGACATTCTCACGTCATTTGGGTTTGAGAACTATTCTCGAATTCTGATCACAATCAGGAAAATTTGCTATATTGAGCTTGTTTCTCTCAACAATTGAGCACAGAGTGAATTTCAAAATATCGCTAGACATGCTTTCTACAAAAGGAAATAACAAAACAAAGGTTCATGTTTGACATGCAAATACTTAATATTAAACTCGCTTTAAAACAAGTAAATGCACATTTTATTCAAATAAACAATTTATGACCCAGTGAATAAAATGATTCCAAGATCCTATTCCAGACAAGACTCAACGTACTTTTGCACTGTCTTAAATCTTGTGTGTTCAAGGTAAGCAACAATTGCTAATTATAACCCCTTATAATTCTTGGTTAGAGGTCCACATCCAATGTAGGGTCCACTACCATGTCTCAAGATCCAAAACTTTGCCTTTTGGTCTCTTGTTGGGTACAACCATATCAAAGTTTATGGACCCCCGTATAGATCCACCCTCACTAGTTTAATGTTTAAGAAGGACACCCTCGCTTTTGCGAAGCCCATCCAACCAAAGCCAATAAACGTCATGGGTTATGATATGGAAAGACATTGCCCCAATATTTGGGAACTTAAGCATGCATTGGTCACTTATTACTAGTGACAAAAACATAATAAATAACTTATGCAAAACTTAAACAATTCATCTCATGAAAATCATATTATGAACCATTCATATGTAAGAATTAAAATCATATTATAAAACAACATTCATATATCCAAGAATTAAAATCATATTATAAAACAAACATATAACTTTTAGACAATCCATCTCATGGAAAATCTAGCATGAAAATCTTGATTCAAAAGAAATTAATATATAATTATTAATCAAAATTAATCATCAATGTGCATTTAATTGGACAAACTTGTATGATGAAGATATAATATCAAATATTTTATCTTATTTTAGTAGGATTTCCTAACTCCTTAGGAAACTATTATATTAGATAATATCACTATATCATCTAATAAAACCGATAAGATCTTATCTTAACATATATTATGAAAATCTTTAATTTCTTAGATTGGATCATGACCTAGTCAATATCCAAACTAACATGAAACAAAAGATAAAATTAACAATTAATTTATCCAATTGTACACATAATATTAAGAGAAGAGTAGATCACAAAATCTAATTTTATGATCATAATATATAATAAAACAACACCATTGTATATATTATATAAGATATCTCTTTAATTAAGATAAAACAAAGCCAAAACAAACTGAAATCCAATTTCAATTTTTCTTTGAACGGTGTACCGTACGATTGCCATATTCACGTGGTACACACTACACACATACCGTACGTAGCAAGATTGAACCAATGAATAAAATAATAATCGTACAGTACACCGTTCAAACAAAACTTGATCACGCATGGCTTGTGGACAATTCCACGAAGGTATAGCCCTGGACAAATCACTTTACATTGAATTGAAACAATTTCAATTATACTATCAGATAGTGTACCGCCAATTGTGCACAGTATGCACTGTTCATTGAATTGAAACAATTTCAATTATATATGCGATCAGGTCACGAGTAAGACTTCATACGTGTACAACTTAGGTATAATTGAAATCCAATTTCAATTACCCAATCCGGTACGGTTACGTCCAATTAATTAAAATCTTATTTCAATCAAAGCACAAAAATTATATATCAGTTTCATCGATTTGAATCAAAATTTGCATCAGGAACAAAAACCTAAATCTTTGATCCAATCAAGACATGCTTAAGGCTCTGATACCACTGAAGGGTTTTAGATGCGTATAAGCGGAATTTCAGAAACAATTTCTTGCACCTAAACATGGATCTAAAACATTCTTGATTAGAGACAAAATTAGGGTTAGTAGAATACCTTTTGATGCGCGATTAGGGTTCTCCTTTCGAGAGATAAAGCCTCAATTGTGACTTCTCTAATCAGTCCACACGAGCACGGGATCTGGATCTCCTTCGCTTTCGATTGCTAGATCGAAGTGTCAAAGACTAGAAGAAAAGGAGAAAAGAGAGCTTTTTCTGTTTTACGTAAAATTTATGAAACCCTTGCTCTCTTCTTTCCTGTAAAGGCCTTATATATTTATTTCTCCAAATAAATATATCCTTTTCTTATTGGGCTGACTTTCAGCCCGCTGATCCAGCCCATCAACTCAATGTGTGTGACCTCATAGGACCCAATTATAATAGCTATGGATTAAACTATTTAATCCATTAATCGTAATTGGTTTCTAGCAAAACACTACGACTCCTAAAATAACCGGATTGAATCTCTCTATCAACTGTCCTATTCCATGTTCGGTAATTGCAACTTTTATTAAAGGACACAATTCCTTCATTAATTTAATCGTCAATTCTTATCCCTTGACTGTATTTTTATCTCAAATCATAGCACTTAAGTGCATGATCTTAATTACAACCTTTACCACGTACTTAACGAATGCTAATAATGCTTTAGAGTTTAGAGCATAAACTAATATACTAAATATCTTCTTCTAGCTCACTTGCAACCAGCCCCAAGCCCTCTTAAAGTAACAAACAAAGGTATTCCCTCTATATTCTCCCTATAAATCCTCCAAACTAGCTCCAACCACCGTTCATTACAACTACTTACCAAACTCTCTAAAGGACCAAACTACGTACCAATCTAGGGCAAACAAAACAAGTATGTTTCCTTCATACTCTTCCTCCTCCCACGAGCGTCTTTGGAGCCTCAGCAATAGAAGGCTACTAATGCACAATGACGCTACAAGCACAACCGACTCGACACCACAAAGCAAAACAACGTCCAACAACGGGTTTGATGCCAACGTAGTGATGCTCCTCTCGGTCCTACTATGTGCCATCATTTGCTCCCTCGCTATAAACTTCATCGTCAAGTGTGCTTTCGGGTGCTCCATTTTCTCTTCAAGAAACCCAAGCCAAAACGAAAGCGAAAATGGCAATCACCGAGTAAGTGCTACCCGTTTAGCTAATACGGGAGTCAAGAAGGCGGCTTTGAAGAGATTTCCAACAATAAGCTACAAAGCGGACCTCAACATCACCGGGCTAGACACCGAGTGCGTGATATGCCTCTCTGAGTTTGTTATAGGGGAACGAGTGAGGCTGCTTCCCAAGTGCAACCATGGATTCCATGCTCGGTGCATTGACAAGTGGCTCAGGGCGCATTCGTCGTGCCCCACTTGTAGGCACTGCTTGATAGAGACCTGCCAAAAGATTGTTGGATGCACCCTGGCCACTTCATCACACGAAACGATCGTAGTAACTATGGCATCACTAGCACCTGAAGATATGATACGCAATTAGACGTAATTGTGAATGACTTATTATTCTTTTTCCATTTCCTACATGGATATGGAAGAGTAATTAGCAAGCTGTAGTAGAGAATTCACTTTCAAGAACGATAGTAAAGTCGAAATCATTTGAAAACACCGAAGTTACTTGAGTCCAAATCAATCAGACCAAAATTATTCGTAAATCTAAAGTCCATGTTCAAAATTGAACAAAACTAACTGAGCTAGTCTAGCCGGCCTACTCATACTAAAGTACAATACGATCTAACAAAGATAATATGTGTATGTGATTTATTTTAATAACTGTTATAGTGATTCTTATTGATTGTAGTGTAATTATATAACTAATTATTAACGACTTTAATTTTTGAGTCCGGATCCGGTAAGAATGATTATTATGGTAGGAAATAGGAATGAATCTCGGCCGTCCATCACGCAGAGGCAAAACAGCCCAACAAGCCACATGGGCGAATAATTCGCGTATAATTCGCGTATTATTCACGTTTTATACGCGTTTTATACGCGTTTTTAATACGCGAATTATACGTGTTTTTTCCTTTTTTTCCGTTTTCGTTTTTTTCCGTTTTTTTCGTTTTTTTTGGATTTTATTATTTTTTTTTTTTCCGTTTGTGCAACTCAATGGTCAAGTTTGTGCAACTCAATGGTCACGTTTGTGCAACTCAATTTGTTCATTCATATTTGTTCAACTCTATTGCCAATGTGTTGAATTCTATTTGTGCAACTCAATGGTCAATTTGTTCATTCATATTTATTCAACTCTATTGCCAATGTTTTGAATTCTATTTGTGCAACTTAATGGTCGCGTTTGTGCAACTCAATGGTCACGTTTGTGCAACTCAGTTTGTGCAACTCAATGGTCACGTTTGTGCAACTCAATTTGTTCATTCATATTTGTTCAACTTTATTGCCAATGTGTTGAATTCTATTTGTGCAACTCAATGGTCAAGTTTGTGCAACTCAATGGTCACGTTTGTGCAACTCAATGGTCAATTTGTTCATTCATATTTGTTCAACTCTATTGCCAATGTGTTGAATTTTATGGTCAATTTGTTCATCAATATTTGTGCAACTCAATGGTCAAATTTGTACAACTCAATGGTCAAGTTTGTGCAACTCAATGGTCAATTTGTTCATTCATATTTGTTCAACTCTATTGCCAATGTGTTGAATTCTATGGTCAATTTGTTCATCAATATTTGTGCAACTCAATGGTCAAATTTGTGCAACTCAATGGTCAAGTTTGTGCAACTCAATGGTCAATTTGTTCATTCATATTTGTTCAACTCTATTGTCAATGTGTTGAATTCTATGGTCAATTTATTCATCAATATTTGTGCAACTCAATGGTCAAATTTGTGCAACTCAATGGCCAAATTTGTTCAACTCAAAGGTCAAATTTGTACAACTCTATGGTCAATTTGACAAACGAGTAACCTAAAAACGCCAATGAAGAAAATCACTCCATTACAACACCTAATTGAAGGTCGGAATTCAATCACACCAAATTCACTATGACAAAATCACTCTGTTTGCACATAAAGATTAATGCTACACTCTTGAAAGTGATTTTACCCATAACAAAAATCAGGAAATTCTACAATATCATTAATCCATTGAATTCAAACAGAAATCCTAGCTTATTCATCACACATTCAACAGCAAAACCGATCATTCAAAACAGACATTAAATCAAATGCCTACCATTTCATCTACACTTTTCAACTCAATGTATGAACTGCTATGAAACAATTGTCAACAAGAAATAGTCAACAAAGAGCTGCTACATCAATCTATGAACTGGATTGTACAAAAATGGAGCTTGCACGGCAGTATCAAAAATGGAGATGCCTACCATTACTGATCTTCCTCCCATTGAACGCAACCTGCAAAATTTCACCAGAAAGTGCCTTCCACGCAGATGTCCTTCCAGCCAGATGTGTAAAGATGGGGGCTACAACAATACCAAACATACATACATACATCAGCAAATCTGAATTTTGAAATAAAGCTATGAAACAATTGAAAGTTAAGAAGAGAGAAGAAGGAGATTTCATACTCTGAAGTGGAGATGATGGAGAACCACTCCATCCCACAAGGATCGGCAATCTTGGACACTACAAAGAACCTCGGCACAATGAAGCTCTCCCAGCAGTAATGGTGGTCTCGAGAACTTTCTTGTGGTCCACACCAACAACCTGAACACGGTCGCTTCCCCTAACAGTATACGTCACCTGAAGAGCAGAGTCGCACGAGAATCCCGGAGAACTCGCTCAAAAACTGAACTAGATCGTGGATTGTGCAATTACGATCGTGGATTGTGCAATTACGATCGTGGATTGTGCAATTACGATCGTGGATTGAACTAGATCCGTCCAGATCCGGCGACGAGAGGCAGAGCGCACATGAGAGCACCGCCTCGGTTAGATCCGGCCACGAGGAGCTCGGATCCGCACTCTATAGATCTTGTCAACTTCGGCCTTGAGCGAAAAGAACACTAGCGAAACCACCGAGCACGGCGTCGTGATCCACAAGTACGGGCCTCTTGAGAGCCTAGGGCCGTCGCACCAGCTGTATGCACTTGTAAATCAACCAGATCCGGCTCAATCAGCACACAATTGGACGGAAAATCCAAGCAAAAACAAGCGAAATTGCACAAAATCAAAAAATTAGAGTTCGAAACAAGCAAAAATAAAAAAAACCGAAACCTAGGGTTTCGAATTGAGCATACCTCGCGTGTTTGAGGGAGACGACTTTGATCTCACCATTGTTGAGTGTAGAGATCGCAGTTTGAATGCAGGAAACGAGCGAAAAATCGAGCGAAAACCGTGAAGATTTGAGGGGAGACGAAGTCGGGAGCGGTTCCATAAGAGAGAGAGTTCGGGAGGAGAGAGAGTGTGAAAATGTGAAATGAAAAAATTAATTCCGAAAATACAGTTTTATGGGGGCTCCACAAAGGACTCGCGGGGGGGGGGATTTTTTTGTTAAATTTGATTAAATCTGAGCCATTGGATCCGTTAGATCGGACGGTGGAGATCTATTCCTATATCTCACCACACCAATCCTTCCTACATGACTCTTTCTCTTAATTTTTTGTATCTTGTATCCTTCAATAATGCATGGATTATTTTTTTACATCGATATCATTGAATTCTACATATTTATAATGATTATTTTCTCAAATAAAATCCTAAATTATACAAAGGAAAAAGGGCTCAAAATGATCTCAAGTATGAACTTTCAACAAAAAATAATCCAAAGTTTAACCATTACCAACGAAGATATGAACTATTGCAATAATAACTAAGAATGATCTGAAATCATTTTTTGACGAGTTTTCCAATGGAATTGATGATGTATTGATCATGAATCTGACAAAAAAAACTTAAGATTTTAGACTTGTTCAAAATATTTTCCATCTTAAATCTGTAAAAGATTCACCAAAAATTACAAAATAACAAATTTAGTGAAAATATGTCCACCAAAAGTGTTAAAAATCAATTAAGTTTATGCAAATATGATAAGCCAGGTGAGCCTCGTATTACATGAGACTAGGGGTGTCAATCGGCTGAGTCGTATCGGGTTCAATCGAGTCATAACGGGTTCGGCTCAATCCGGATTCCGGTTGAATTCAGATATTTTAAGAATCGGATAAGATCGGGTTGGACCATTGCGGGTCATGTACTCAATTAGTCATGTGAAGCCCACTTTTTGGGTAAATTTCAATCGGGCTATTTAGCTTTCAGCTCAATTAGATATATTTCAGATTAAGTTGGGTTTCAGGTTAGTCAGTTTTCGAGTTTACACGGGTTTCGGGTTACTTTGGTTTCGATTTGACCACATTTTGAATGATGATGTTTGTCCTAGTATCATAACCCTTACCACTAAATATTTAATTAATGTAGCATATAAATTCAATATATATTATAATAATAATTACTATATTTTTTTAAGAAAATATTTGAGCATAAATATATATTTAATGTATCTAAGCTACTTTATTAAATGCTATTGTGTTTTTTTTTTTACAAATCTATATGAGATAGTTCATGAAAATTTGGTCATTAATTTTAAATTTACGGGTTATTTTGGGTCAAGTGCTCTTGACCCGGGAGAGTTCGGTTTTTCGGTTGATACTAGGTCGAGTAACTTCGGGTTTTTTGATAATTTCGGGTCGTGTTACTTCTAATATCAGGTAATATCGGTTTAGTACATTTGAATTTGATCAATTATGGGTTAATTTGAGTTTCTGCTCGGTTTCATGTTCGGTTAATAAAATCTCGGGTATACAAATTTTCCCTCTTTTTCGACATAGTTGGATCGATTTCTCGGGTCGGATCGGGTCAAGTTTTGATGGCCATGAGACCCAACAAAATTAAACAAGGAAATATCTTGTGCGATATCTGAAAATATCTAAATTCCGGAAGAAAGTACAAAAGATGAAAATATCTTGATCACATAAATCATTTTGAAATTATAAAGGGCGGCGTGCTACTATAGAGAATCCCACTAAAGGTCAATGTAGCTTGTCAACATGTCAAAACACTAGTAATAAAGCTTCTCGGATCTTAACAACATGTATTAAAAAATGGAAAGGAACTATGAGAATAAAGAAATAATGTATTGGTTCAAGATATTCTTTCATAAGAATGTGCCAAACACACCCATATCTTTGGTCGAAATTTAGACAATAAGTCTTATATTTACCTGTTTTATAAAAAAATATAGGGGTAAATTCAAGTGAGAATGGTGCCTTAATAGAAAATTAAGAATTATAGGATAATTTGAAGCATGGTTTCTCCACTAGCAATAACTCTAATGTGAAAGAACTTCGGTATTACTTAGCTCAATGTACTCAAAATTTGAACATTAGGTTAATCTCAAAATGAGAAGATTGCGGTCATGGATTGTGGAGCCTTGAAGAAACATTAGGTTGATCTCTCAAAACTAATGAGTTCTCTATTGGATCGAGTCCGTTAGTTAAACAAATAAGGAAGTCATAAAGATGGTTTCCTTAGGCAGCGGAATAGTATTAAAGCAAATAAAACTTAAATGAATGAAATATGAGAATAGGGATACGGCTCGTATAGAGGAACCCCACTTCGACCAACTAGTCTAGTTGGTAAACCTCTACCTCCGCTTTGAGGAATTTTGAATAAACTCCTTACTTTTATTACTTGAGTCCCTAGAACTATTACACATGCAAACATACAAACTTCTCTGAACTATAAGAGTTTGTACCTACAGTTCACTATTGCACTCTCTCAGCCCTGGCTATTCATAATCCAACTCAATCGCAAAACAAGGAACGTTAAACCTCAAACGAGTTCCCTAGTCCTTAGGAAACTCAAACTCTATGATGGAATGGATTGTTGTTCTTGGTGGACTTCTTCTTCTTTGTTCAGGATTAAACTCTCTCTTGCTTTGTTCTTGTTGTTTTTGAGAGTTTGTGTGAGAGAATTTCCGAAAGAAGTCACATTACACACAATACACATGGGTGTATTTATATACGATGAAAAGCAAGCTCTTCCTCGAATGTTTTTGTCCTTCTGGCATCCTTAGAGCTATCCTCATGTAGGTTATCACTTTAACAACGTTGTACAACTTTGAAAACTTATCCTCTTCTAAAGTCAGCTCTTCCTTTCACTAGGAAGACACCATGTGTAAAATGAGATGAGTTTGTCAAAAGCGATGTCTTGGCTTTATGTGTTTGATCTCTGACACCTGAAGCTTCTAAGAACTCCACATTCATTTTTTTTCTTGTGCTGGTGATATTGGCTTTTTAGTTAGGTTTTGATAGGTCTTAATAGGTCATATTTAGCCATTTTTATTAGTTTTGTGATGGGTTCGCATTGATTTTAGTATTCTCTTGAGATTTGGAGTCTATACAAGCTTTAGTGGTGTTTTTGTAGGATTTTGAAGTAAATTTGGAGCGGTTGTGGAGCATTGAGGAGGAGGAGGTGTGAAGAGCCAAAGAAGATGAAGGTCGAACGATGTGAGGAGAAGAATGATGAGGTGAAATATGAAGATTTTCGAGCCTAGAAAGCCCCGTTACCGAGCCACAAGTGAGCAATCCAGCCGAGAAGTGAAGGAAAAAGACCAAGACTAGACTCATTACCAACCCTAGGAGGGTCGTTAATGTTGGGACAATGTTAGGGACGCTCGGTCACTAACGCTAGATCAACGATATTCGTCCATTGTTTTGATAATGACAAACTCCATGTGATCTAGTGTTTGTCCAAGTGCTACTCCCAGGAAGGTTTCCAATTAAGGACGCTCATCATGAGAAAATGACAACAAGTGTATGTAGTCGCTAGACCTTAGGGATGCCAAATATGTCAAAGTACAAATGGACAAGAATGTGTTTCCGGTGAAGTAGGGAAGCCGTCCCTACAAGAAGGAAACCGACGATCAAACTCTCAAGTTCAAACATTCAATTAAAGTCAAGAATGCCAAACACTAGAAGACAAATGTCTGTGGCAACAATCCTCAAAAGTTTCAAAAGTCAGAGACAAAACTCATGAAGCCAAGATGTCGCATTCCTAAATTCATCTCAAGTAACACGCGGAAGCTTCCCAGCGAAAGGAAGTGCTGACTATCGGATGAAGAGAAATTTCGTAGTTGTATGACATAGGAAAAAGAGACAGCCTACTAAGGACAGCTTTGAGGATGATAGAAGCGTAAAAGTGTCCTACCAAAAGTGTATCGCATCACATCGCCTATAAATACACCCTTGTCTATTGTAGATGATGTGATTTCTTCCGCATTCTCTCCCCATAGCATCAAGAGAGCTTAAAGCACCCATGAACAAAGTGAGTGAGGGTGATCTTGATCGAGAAGAAGAAGCCAACCAAGAACATCAGTGTTTACATCCAGGGTGTTTGTGTTTCCTAATGACTAAGAAACACGTGAGGTTTGATGTTTTTTGTACTTAGGATTATTGAGTTAGGCTATGTGAAGTTAGGGTTGAAAGGAAGTGCAATAGTGGCTTGTAAGGACGGAATCTTATACGTTAGAGAAGTTTGTACTTTGCCCTGTAATAGTTATTTGGAGTCTCAATAATACAAGTAAAGGAAGTCATTCAGAAATCCTCCACAGAGATAGAGGTTTACCCATTAAGTCTAGTTGGTTTAAGTGGGGTTCCTATATAAGTTGATTGTGTCCCTACTTAGCTTCTTTCATGCCTTTAATCTTTACCTTGTTTTTTCCACTGCCTAAGGACATCGTCCCTAAACAACGTCCTTGACTGATTATTAACGACTTCGATCCAACAATTAGTATCAGAGCGAGAATGCTCTGGATTTGTTGTTAGTTTGCATGGGTTATGTCTAACACGGAAGAAGTTAGCAACAATAATAACAAGTCCCCACATCTGGTGGAAGAACTACGAGAGATGGAGACAGAGAATGGGTCATTGGATCATAAGTGTCAAGTATCAATGTTGGGTAGTCATCAAAAAAGGTGACTTCAAGATCATTCTAAACAAAGTCAATAAGGAAGACGAATGGGGCCTTGACGAATGGAAGGCTATAGAGACCAATATTAAAAGGCCATCGGCCACCAACTCTTGGATGGTATGGCCTGCGTCTGTTGGATTGTTGGCTTCATTACAAATTCCGCAAGCTCTTACATGTTGCACTCCCTTACTCATCAATAGTTGCTTCATCATGCTCTTGTGTTCCATTACTTCAGCACTAAGGGACTCATTCACCACATTAACAAACAAAGTCTTGGACCGTTTCCTTTACTTTCTCGCCTGCTCTACAAGAATCTCAATCTTCTCAAAGGCTTGTTTGGGAGTCAAATTCTTTATAACTTCCACTAGAAGACACATTCACCATGCATTTGTCAACATCACATAAACCCTTAATGATGTAGAAAATCAGATCCTTTGTAGGGTAGCAATGGTATGGACAACTTGCGATGAGCCTTTTGTAGCGCTAATAGTATTCATAGAGATTCTCATCATCTCCTTGATCCAAGCTGCTTAGTTGCTTCTTGATTGATGTTTGTTTAGATGCATGGAAATATTTCTCTAGGAACGCAACTTTCATTTGTGCCAAAGTAGTGATGGATTCATGCACAAGGTAAATGAGCCAGTCCTTAGCTGAGTCAACCAATGAGAACTGAAAAGCTCATAACTTTATGCGATCTTCACTTATATCAGATGGATTCATACTTACACAGATGACATGGAACTCTACAAGGTGTTTGCTTGGGTCTTCACCACTCAACCCGCAGAGCTTAGGCAAGTGGTGAATCAACCTAGATTTCAGCTCGAATTTTACACCCTCCGAGCGTAGGAAATTGAACAGCCAACTGCTGTTGCTCGAGGTTTGGTGCAGTGAGTTGGCGAATAGTCTATTCCGCAATCAGGGTTTCTTCGTCCTCTGAATCAGAAGTAGAGGAGAGTGGATTAAAAGGGATACTTGATGCTAAAGCTTGTGCTACAGGTCTTAACCATCGGATTGTCTTGTTGATTTTTGAATCAAAGAGAACACGAGAAGTGTCCGTAGCACGGGTGCGGACCATAAGATAGATCCACAACAAACAAATTGTTCCAGGCATAAAACGTGTGCATGCTTATGAGACCGCATGCGCGGTTCACGTCCAAAAACATAGACAGAATTAAAAACAAAATTAAACACCAATTCCCTGGCAACGGCGCCAAATTTTTTTCTCGTTCTAGAGGTCGTGATGAACAATCAAATATAATAACCATAACTAACAAGACAAGTATAACATGTAAGTAAGGGGTCGAATCCCAAAGAAATCGGGTGCCTTAGAAATCAGTTCAATCGGCAGAGAAAGAAGACAAGGGTTATGAAGAGTTTGGTTTACAAACAAACAAAGCATAGACTTTTAGTTCAATCAATCAAGAAAAGCAGAGGTTATTCAATCAGATCCACATAAAAGAGGCATTCAATCATCAATTTATCCCAGTTTCTTCTTTTTCCTTGATTAATTTCAATTCTGATCTTAATTAATCACCTGTCCATTGTCCATACATTACTTAAAACTAGGCAAGGACGCTTAGCCTAGAATTAGCAATACAAACAGGAATATGCAGGATATCAAATCTGGCAATCAAGTTATGAGTCAATTGTAAGATAAAACAATCAATTCTCTTTCTCATTTCAAGTTCACGGTCCTAGAAAATAAGTTGTTTTCATAGAAGAGATAAGGTCACATGGAAATGAATCAAATCAATTCAAGCTATAGAACAAAGATAATTCAATCAGTTGATCAGGCTCAAAGAATCAAACAATATTCATGGAATTAAGCACAAAGAGAAGAGATATTAATTAATCAAGGTAAGAAACTATATCAAAATTTCACGAATTCATCAATGAAGCTTCACTTCATGAATAATCCTCCAAAGGGATTTAGTTCTCCACAACAAAGACTAATGTTTTATTAAATGAAAGAAAGATATACTAATTGGATGGATCTCAAAACCTAGAAAAGCCTTAGCCTAAATAGTGCTCAAAAAGAAAGGTTTTCCAAAAATAAAAGATAAAGAAAAAAAGAAGATAAAATAAAGTTGATTCGGATATGTAGTCCACCACCGCACACGCGCCCAACGAACCGTGCTCGCGCTCCAAGGCGATCGAAAATCCTTAGCTCTTCGCCTTGTCGCCTTCTACCACGCACGCCTTCTGGGATCCGCGCATGCGGGTTTGAGTGTTGTGAAATATGCAACTCTGGAACGCCACCATGGCCGCGGCCAAGCCACCGCACTCACGGTAATGATGCAGAATCATTCTTCTCTTGAAAACTCTTGTAACTTGAATCCTTGTCTTCGGTCTTAATATTGCAATTAAACACAAAGTCTAACCTAGATCACTCATTGAAGCCCTAAAATACAAGAGTTATCACATCTTTATAACAGTGTATCAAGGATGAAGCACATATCACCTTTATTTGATAGAGAACGTGTTAGTTAAGGGTAAATTGATGTGTGTCAGTTGTAGATGAAGCAAGCAACGTGACATCTCTTATTGTGTTATGCCGTGTGTTATCTACTATAATACAATATAAAGTAGAGCCAAGTCTATATAAAAATTTACGCCACGTTTTATTCACAAAAACGGGGTTACAAAAACGCATTTTTTGATGTTTGCTCTATATAATCAGTAGGATGATTAACTTGTTCCGTTGTAACTTGTGAGACTCCACGAGTTGGAATACTAATTTTAATTGACATTTTATATATAACTCCATATATATATATATATTGTACGGCGATAAAAGTGTAAAATTCAATATATTATTACAATCAGAAAGTATGTTTGATAAGATGTATAGATATAGGAGTGCATATTGTACATGTAAACTATCAATTCCAATTCATTAACTTCAAGGAAGAAAACTTCAAAAACCATGAAGTTTTAAGAATTGAATCCAGCTAATTAAGCATTGTGAGTTTTTGAAGAGAACACTATTGTGGATAAATGATTCATGGCTTTTGTTCTAAAATACCATCTTGTATAATATAGTAAGCAACATGGCATTATTTATTCACATGTCTCTCAGCCACAATATTTTTAAACGTATGTAAAAAAAGCTTTCGTTTTTGAATAAAAAATCGAATTAGCTCATATGTGTTGTTCCTTTAATTAGGAACCACATGAATCCTCCACTTTCGACCAAAAAAAAAAAAACATGAATCCTCCACTATATATTACTACAACTTGCAACGAGAAAGTAACCAAGTAGCAATAATAATACCATATCATTACCGTAATTTTGTTATACAAACACAATATATAGGAGTTGGCCTTTTTGTTATAAAACAATATACATCAGTGCCTTTTTTGTTATAAAAACAATATATATCAGTGCCTTTTTAATGTAAACAATACGATGTATATGTCAGTATTCAGTAACACTTACATCCATGTAGTGGATGAAGCGATCTAATCCATATCATGTTTATATACGAGCTGGCAGAGATTCTGCAACATCTATGAAAAAATAAGTTAATGCATTCCGAATAGGTGAAACCATATCTTTATATTACATCACAGAGGGTGTGTTTTGATTTGCAATTCATATTCTCGATCGCATAACATTACATATCTATACTACATGGATTGTATATTAAAATTGTTTCTTTTTTAGCATTTATATTACTTAACCTATAAACCGTGAACATGAAATAGATATATGTGAACACATAAAGTAGATAAACGTGAACCCAAGACAGAAATATGCGATCTCCCAAAAAAAATTGTGATTTTGTATTATTATGTTATGAGGCTGATCAATGTGAAAATGAAACTGTAAATTAATCTTGTCCATTGGATTAGGAAGATCCATTGTCCAAAATGAGTCTAAGTCTAACATAGAAAAATAAGGTAACATAGTGACGCGCTGATAATTTTTTTAAATATGTACAAATACTTGTTCTTTTACAATTTATTTATTTTTATTTTCAATTCACATATTTATGATTGTAGTTCACATATTTATATTTGTAGTTCGCATATTGCGTATTTTAGTTCACATTTATATAGAAAATGGAGGGCGAGGTGGTTTTTCTGTAATTTGTAACAAGTGTTGTTTTTTTTTTTTGGTAACAAGTGTTGTTCTTTGGTCCTTTTCTCTTTTTTCTCTCCAATCATACATGTTTTCTATGCTAGTTCGCATATTTCTTTTGTAATTCATATGTTTATGTTTGTAGTTCTTATAATTCTTTTATTGTTCACATGTTTTCTACTCAAAGTCACGTACTTTTATTGTTGTTCATAGTTTTTTGTTTTGTGGTTCACATATTCTTATTTTTGGTTTACATATATATGTTCATGGTTCATATATTTAGATTTGTAGTTTTGTGGTGCACATATTTGTTTTTACGTGGATGGAGCCATGGAGGCTTGTTCGACAAATATATAAGGGTTCACTTAATATCACCACATGTTAACATAAAAACATAGTATATTACCCTAAAACCCAACTCAATGCAGAAAAAACATTTCTCTTAGGACTTATGTCGAAGAGGTTATGTGTCTCCCAAAAACTCTTCCTATCACCACAATCACCTCTTCTCTAACCATCACCACACACAATCGTCGACCTTGTCGTCTTTTCCTCCAACTCCTGCTGTTCACCATCAGTGCTATTCTCAAGGAAAATTCTCGACACCATACTCCATTGGTGCTATTTCAAGACAAATCATGCAAAGCTCAATCGGTCTCTATCCCGATTACACCCTAATCTGGAAGGGGTCTGTTTCATTGACAAAGAGGTCTGATTTCTCATCATGGGGAAGGTTCAACACCCGTGGCAGTGGAGCGAACCACCTATGAGACAGAGGTGGAGGAAGAAGATGACGACGATACCCATGAAGAAAAAGAAGAAGAGGGAGAAGACGAGCATCATTATGAAGGCACAATGAATGAGAGGAATTTCAAGGTTACATGTGAGAAAGATAAATGTTATGAAGAAGACGGAGAAGATGACTTTCAAAATGCACAAAAAAGGATTGGAGAATATGACTAAAAGAATAAAATGACGTGAAACTCTTTAAAATTAAGAGAAAGAAAAAGTTACATTTGAGTTATCCATGTCACTACTTCTAATAGCTATTACGCATTTAAACTTTACATCGTAAGAGACATTTGTATCTGATTCACATCCTTATGTTAAAAGGAGTAAATTACGTTTTCGAGCACAGAATAAAAAGACTTTGTCGAGTTACTAATAACAATGACATGTATTTTTTATCGATTGAATTCTACGTAAAAAAACATTATTAATAGTACCCCGTACACAATGTGCGGGTAATAAACTAGTTAAATTTTACATTGAATGTGACATAACAAGTTATAATTCATTGTTATTAAAACTTCAAACATACACTATATACGAAATCATTGAAAATCCGGGCTTGCTTAGATCAGTGTAAAACTTTGCATTGTAATGCTAGATTTTACACAAATACTCATAATATTAAAATTTTGCATTATAATGCATGTTATAACATTACCTTTAGATCAAATGACATATAAGACAGGAATATAATATACCATACCTACTATGAAAAGATTGGAAAGAGTTACTTAATTGTGACACCAGGTAGGCTGCACTTTTCTGAAATCTGTGAAAAGATTTGGGATCCCTCGTACACTTTCGATGTGGCATTCTCCTTGTCACTATTTTCATAATACTACTTAGTTTCTTTAACAAAAAGTTCTCCACGTCGATCCTTGAATCTATAATGGGACAATCATAATCCTCAATTCTCCACCCTTCCATTGCATGTATATTTTTATGCCGAGTAATAGCACTTTTGTTTTCGGTTGTGCACTGGTTCATCAGAGTTTCGTCTTGCATACATCCAGTTTGACTCGAGTCGCGTACCTGACTTTGGTAGGTGAGTCTCCCAAAGGAAATTTTTTGACATTAACTGGAGTTGAACCCAGACCTCATGGATGTGGAACAGACCGCTTACCACCTGAGTCATGACACTTTAATTCTTTAGTAGCACACCGGCCGGCCTTTTCCATTTATATAACAAATACACTATTAAATGCTAAATTTAGAGGATAAAGTAACATTGTACAAAAAAAAGAGAAAAAAGAAGGATAAAGTAACAAATTAATTTCCTCTTCCACGTCCCTAACCACCAATATATCCCTGAAACACTTAATTAAGAGCAAATCAGGCCTCCTTTTTTTCTCCGTATAAAGCCTTCCAAACATGGATCAACTACAATAAACTCACTAACACTACCACTTCACCCTCTAAAGAAACAAAACAAGAATGTTTCCTTCTTCCTCTTCCCCATCACAACAGCTTCTATGGAGCC
This sequence comes from Polygonum maritimum, assembly GCA_963924305.1. NCBI lineage: Eukaryota > Viridiplantae > Streptophyta > Magnoliopsida > Caryophyllales > Polygonaceae > Polygonum > Polygonum maritimum. Next base: position 29,064,065 of record OZ002737.1, read on the forward strand.
TCTACAACAATAGAAGGCTACTAATGCAGCAAAACGCTACAAGCCCAACCGCCTCATCACCGGAGAGCAACGACACGACATCCAACAACGCGTTCGATGCCAACGTGGTGATGGTCCTCTCGGTCTTACTCTGCGCCATCGTCTGCTCCCTCGCTCTAAACTTCCTCATTAGGTGTGTCCTCAGTTGCTCCACCTTCGTCTCAAGAGACTCAGACCCGAGCAGCAGCAGCAACAACAACAACAACAACAACAACAACAACAACAACAACAATAATAACACGGCCCCAAGATTGGCTAACAATACGGGTGTGAAGAAGGCGGCCTTGAAGACATTTCCAATAGTGAGCTACAAGGCGGACCTCAACATTCCGGGACTAGACACCGAGTGCGTGATATGCCTCTCTGAGTTCGTCTCTGGGGAGCGAGTGAGGCTGCTTCCCAAGTGCAGCCACGGATTCCACGCTCGGTGCATTGACAAGTGGCTCAGCGCGCACTCGTCGTGCCCCACTTGCAGGCACTGCTTGATCGAGACCTGCCAAAAGATTGTTGGATGCACCACCACTGAAACCGTCGTCATCGATATAATAACTGCTAATATGCCTTGAATCTGAATCACACGCTGCGACAGGTAGCACGGGGTCTCGTTACAACAATAACACCGGCCACTAGCAGCAACTGAAGATAGCTAGGATGCGCACTTAATTAGGCTTTTCTCATTGAGTGAGTTGCTATAGATGTGTGTGGATGGAAGAGTTCGTAAATTGTAGCAGAATTCAAAATCGAACAACAATTGTACAGTCTTCTTAATTGATTAAGTTACTCATTTCTTCATTACTTGTGTCATTTCTTCATTTGCTATATATGTGCATGGTATATATATATCGAGTTCTCACTAGTTAAACAAGCTCAATACAGCTTGTCCTGACATGCCAAATGATTAAATGAACAAAGCTTGTAGGGTGCTAACTTCTTCATGTATATATCAACGATGGAAAGGCGCAGACATGCACTTTACTCATACAAACATTCAAAAACATGTCGTTGTTGGCCTTGTATTTTGGAAAAAATTATGCAATTTTGGTCGTATTTTAACCCAAAAGGGATCAATTTTGTGTAGATACAAAATCGGGATCCACCTTTTGAAAGACTTAAGCTAGGTAAGGTATCCCCTTCCTTATATATGAGTGGTATCTTGGTTCCAATTGTCCATTTGGGATGGGTAATTCTCCAAAATCTATACTATACTATATATTAAAGTCGATATATTTTAAACCTTCACATTAATTCTGACCTCATCTTATATTAAATTAATTATAAAGTAATTATATTTTAATAATTATATATCCTTATTAATTTTACAAATAAAATATTTTTATGTCTTTTAATTACCATATGTTAATATATCAAAATAATATCTATATCCATAATCTATCCAAATAATATCTATCATACTTCAACCAAAAAAAAAATATCTATCATACAATCTATATTTTTCCTAAACAGTAGTCTTTTTCTAGTTACCATACATTAATATATTTAAATAATATCTATATCCAAATCTATCAAAATAATACCCTATATTTATAAACTATCCAAATAATATGTGTCTATACAATCTATCAATATCGTACTCATTAAAAAAATGTTTAGATACCCTACAAGAATCTATCAAAATAATATCTATATTTATAATCTATCCAAATAATATTTATCTATACAATCTATGAGTATCATACTAATTAAGAAAATATTTAGATTTACCCTAAAAGAAACTATAAATATTAGCACATGAATGGATTTATCTACATGAAATATATAACTTTATATATTTATCTATAAAAATATGATTTTAGGTTATATGGTAAAGTTATATACTTAGAAAATATATATAATATGTTAAGATATTAGTGTTATATTAATTTGTGCAAAGTTTGATAAGGAAATGGGATATAGTAGGGCATCGGTATTGCATTTGTTATATTCTATATTTTAGGTTAGTTTATTAGATAATTTGAATTACATTTATTATAAACTAAGTATTTTATATCTTAGGTCGCTATTACATTTATTATAAACTGGTTTATAGTAAATGTAATACCGACCTAAATATAGAATATAGTATCATGGTGTATTTTATTGGTAAGCGGAATAAAATGGCATAAATTCAATAATATAATATATTCAAAATAAATTCAATATTTAAGATATAGTCGTACATTGTACGACTCACCAAGCTAGTATTTAATTATTCTTGACTAGCTAGATTCTTCACCATCAACATTAGCCAACACCTTAGGAATAAATTAAGATAAAATCGAGCACAAAGTAAGAGCGTTGCCCATTCCATTAGAGAATGACAAACTGAAAGTCAAGGTGAATAAAGAGACGAAAGAAGAAGATATGATCTAAAGCCTATTGTGAATTCTCATTAAACGAAGTGAAAAAAAAAAAAGAATAAGAGGACATTGATGAGTCCCGACATAATGGTATTTGTGTTGACACGTTCACAGTCCTATAGGTTTTGATGATGATAAACATCATATATAGATTTTATGATTTGTCTTTGCCTCTTTGGAGATGCTAAAGGTATGAAAGGAACAAAATTAGATCGAAAACCAAGGGCTCAAAGCCAAATTGTAAGGAAGAAAGAAGGAACAATGAATTTACATCAGAGTAAAATGATCACACTAAAGGAACAACGATTGACATTAATATCACTAAGATTCTAGGTATAAGATCATGGGATTTATAAAAAAAAAATAATGCTTAAAAGATATCCTTATATATAAAATCTAGCTCCCTCACACAAAAAAGCACATCATCACACAAGAGAACACATTAGTTATAGACTAAAGCACACCAGGCCACGATCTAAAATCAAGTTTCCCTCTCATTTATAATCAGTGGCGGAGCCAGAAATTGTCACAAGGGGGGCGGACTTGGATGTTAGACCTCAAATAGAGCTTGCACAAAACAAACTAGTTTACCGTATCGAGATACTTGACAACATAGTTCATAAATTAAATTAGTTTACCATATAGAGATACTTGACAACAAAGCTCGTAAATTAAATTAGTTTACCGTGTCAAGATGCTTAACAACGAAACTCATAAATTAAATTCTAAGATAGTTTAATACAAAATAAAGTCAAGATCAAGCCGTATTTGTCGTTTTTTATTAAAATGATGATTATCTTCTAAGCATATCGAAGTTCTAAAAATAAATTTAAAAAAATCATTATCAATGTGTGAACATTTGCTCTAGATAAATGTCTTTTTAAGTTATCGTTCAACCATTCGTCTACTCTTATATTTTCATATCACTATTTTTGCAGTAACTAGTATGTATGAAGTTAAATGAATCTAACTCGATCCCATTATATATTGAAATCTGATTTTCTTTTTTAAATCTTAAGAATAAATTTGTATAATGGTGAGAGCTAACCACAAATTTAATATTATTATCTTTTGCTTCCCTATATCAAAATCGAAAGAAAATATAACATTACAACTTATAACCGTGGAAGGTGGAAATTATACTTTCTATTATATGGTGTTAGTTAAATGTGGTTATTCTAGTAAATTTGATTGATGATTTTTTCTAAACTAAAAGATCCAACTATATTATAGGTTAAATTAGGCCCAAAACTAAAATTAAAAATAAGGCCCAATAAGCAAAAAAAAAGCTACGCTTTTTTAGGGTTTTACATCTCATCTTTCACCCTCAAGATAACTTTCCGGGAAGGATGGACCAACCCTTGCACCGCCATCCCGCCTTCGCCCCAACCCTCGGCCATTCCGTGGGGGCGGTCCTTCAAAAAGCTTCATTACTCCGGTCGCCAGTGGGGGCGGCCGGCCCCACCCGCCCCCCCTCCCCCTCCTCTCCCTCCGCCACTGTTTATAATCGAGCAACCGGCACACCGTCATCGTCCGACAGGTTTTCGAGCAGCATTCTAAGGGATTCCTGATCCGAGATCCAACACCCCTTATTGTAATTTATCGGTCCTTATCCATCAAAAGGAGATAATAAAATCTTATTTCTGATATTGTTATTTAGATTTGTTCTATATTACGTATCTATTACTCTTGATTATCGTTTTCCATTCGATTTCCCAACGACCAAATTCGATTGTATATCTTTGGCTATTGACCTTTGTCAAAGAACGTTTAAACATTTTGTGTATTTTTTGTCCAAAATAAGGATCGGTATTGAACGCATTGAACGCATGATTTGTTGACTTGGAGACAAGAGGAAGAAGTCTAGGAAGTGAAACAAAGCCCACAGGAATAGAGGAAATCAAGATAAAGCAAAGTTATGCTCGTTGTACCATGAAACTGCTCCTGCTAAGGAACAATGCAAAGGTGCAGAGTTGCTATATAAGAAAGGCAGCTACAAGGAAGCGTCTAGGGCTAATTCGATTGACTTGGTGTCCAAGCAAGATAGATTGGCGTCGAAGAAAGGTTTAAATAGGATAGATTTTATTTATAAGTGCGAGCCTCCAAACACAAACCTTGGCTCTAGGTGTCCACAGCTACTAGTTAACCTAACCTCGGTCAACGTCGAACACTCCTTATCTAAGTCGAACCTTGCAAACCCGACCGACACACTTCAACCAAGTACACAACTAGATCGAAGCTTCTTTGTGTGTTTTCTTTCTCTATCATCAATGCACTTAGCTTTTGCAACTTCAGAATAACACTCTGGTTTTTCTCCAAACTAATTCCTATATATACACATGTCTAGGGCGAGCCTATCCATAAATATAAGACATAAATTAAATACTAACTTTGTCCCAAATGTTTTGTCCATAAAGTACGGTTAGCACGGTCATTAATAAAAAGTTGGAAAATTGAAGAATTAGGGTAATATATGAGAGCAAATAAGGGTAATTTTGTAATTTTATAGAGGTAAAAAGTGAAAAGTGATAACGTTGATGAGAAAGTTGGATAACGCGGGTAATATATATATATATATATATATAAAATGGGATGAGATTAATTTTGTAATTTTCTAGGAAAAAGTGATAAAGGTGATGAAAAAATTGGATAATGGAGGTAATATATAAGGTTGAATGAGGGTGATATTGTAAGTGTTGGATCTACGTGTGTTAGAATACATATGTTGATCCTTTGAGGGAGCAACGAACTGAGCAGCGAAAATTAAACAAAGAAGTAACGAATAAGACAAGATCTTTTCCCCAATCAAATTCACTATCTTTATTACAAATTTGAACTTACAAAAGCAAATTTTAGGTTTCTAGGTGTACACAACTCCTAGGGACGAACCTATCTTCCTCAATGTCGAACAATCCTTCTAATTGGGATCAGTGAACTCGACCGCACAATCAAGACTTTGCACGCAGCTTCGTCTCGATCTTCTCCGTGCTTTTTTTCTTCCTCCCTTGAGTGCACACAGCTATCAAGACTCTAATTTCGATCGTGAATGAATATGTGTAAAATAACCCTTGACCTATCCTCCTTATATACTAATGAGTAGAATAAATTCCATCCATAAATATAAGATAGAAAGATATCACATAGATTTTATTTAAGAAAAAATTCTATTTATAAATAAAATCTATTCTAAATAAACCTTCCTTGGACGCAAATCTATCTTGCTTGGGCGTCAAGTCAGGGACTTCAGCCTATGTGACTTCAGCCCATATGACTTGATGATAAGGCCCATACACGGGTTAAGCCCAACGCAAGGATGTCAGAGAGCGGATATCTCCAACTAAACGATAGATAATATCTTAAGACTCAGTTAGATATGATAAGACTGATGTGTTAGATAAGATATAGATTAAGCTATTGTATAAATACAGACCTAGTAAACCCTAAACGGGGTATGCATTCCATACATCAATAAAGTACGAGCTTTACTTCCATTCTTTTTCTTGAAATAGTCGTCGATTATCCCCCGATTTAGGCTAGATAGTTACCCGGTAATTTCTAGCTCAAATGCAACCTATTAACTTCAAGGGACAAAATGATTCAACTTTAGCTACATAATTTTGTATTGATTATTACAAGTACGAAAACCATTAAAGCTATGGTAAGTGAAGCCAACTAAGCTTATAAATTTTGTATAATGTGCTTTTGAAGAAAACACTATTGTGGATAAAGATTCAGATACAACTTTGCCTTGAATAATAATATATACATACATAGTAAACAACATATATTGCATTCCTCACAAGTCTGAACCGCCACTTTTTTAATTAAAAATTAATTAATCAAATGTTTTCATTTTTTAGGGGGATTTCTAAACAACACCCACCCACCTTTTCTTCTCAACACCCACCCTATACCCTATATCATATATATAAAATTTTGTGTAAAATTACACCCATTGCCACCTTCATTTTTCTTTCTTGTCATTAGAGGTGGAATTCGGGCCGTTCGGGTCGGTTTCGGTTCGGGCCGTTTGGGTTCGGGCCATTTCGGTTCGGGCTATATTTCGGTCCAATTCAATTTTGTTTCGGGTCGGTTCGGTTCGGGCCGATTGAGGTTGTGTCAATTTCGGGTTTATTTCGGTTTGGGTTATTGCGGGTCGGGTTGTGCTCGGGTTTGGGTTACCGTCGGTTGAGTAATATTTGAGTGCAATTAGAGCGGGTCGGGTTGTGTTCGGGTTATAGTTAGTATAAATTAAGTTGCATGTGTTCGGGTTTTGATGACTCTCACATGTTCGACATGTCAATACGTTATGTTGGAGTTTGAATTAGTGTAATTTGTGGATTTAGTTAATATGGATGGAGATTTTGATAGTTTATAATTGTTTTATTGTATTCATTAGATGGTTTTACTTCATTGGTAAGACTTTATGTTAAATAAATTATGTAATATAAAATTATCAATTAAATTGTACTTTAGAAATGGCATATTATATTTTAATGTCTTTAATTAGTTGATCGGGCTTTTTCGGGTTCGGGTTATTATGGGTTCGGGTCATTGTGGGTTCGGGCCATTTCGGGTTCGGGCCATTTCGGGTTCGGTCCTAATTCGGTTCGGTCTTAACTAGGTTGGGTCGGTTCGGTTTTTGGGTTGTGTATTTAACTAAGTTTTCGGTTTTGGTTTGGGTTCGGTTCGGGCGGGTTGGGTGGGTTTTTCGGGTCGGGTCGGTTCATCCCACCTCTACTTGTCATCTCCTTCCTCTTCTCCTCTTCTCTCTTTCTCCTCCATTATCTCATCTTTCAATCTACAAAATACAAACTTTTATCCATCAATCTTTCCACAAATCAAAATTACAACTACTTGAGGTATGCTTTATATCCATGATTCACATATTTCATTCACCATACTTATCTTTTTCAACCTTGTTGGATTGGATTTAAGGTTTTTAATAGTTAGAGTTTTTAGGGTTTAGGATTGTAAAATCTAAATGGGTCTATGAATCTAAATGGATCTTTATTGTATTGGAAGCAATTGATGTCGGGTTTCTTTTCGTATGAATCGTTTGGTTCGATCGGTATTTTGCATGTCGGGATTTTTGGGGAAGACGAACCAGCGCCACCTTTACGGCAGAAGGGCCGCTGGCCGTAAAGGCTGGTGTGCCCCTTGCCGTTAAGGCAGAAGGGTCGCCAGCCGTTAAGGCAAAAGGGTCGCCAGCCGTAAAGGCTAGCGTGCCCTCTGCCGTTAAGGCAGACGAGGCACTGGCCTTTACGGCTGACCTCTTTCAATTAATGTCGATTGATTTCGTTACTTGATTTTATATTGTTTTCTTTTTTAGATGTCGACTCGCGAAGAGACGAGTAGATCATTTCGTCATCATCGTCGTGAAACATGTAAGGATCAGGATGTAGCTCAGGCTCCACAAACGAACATTAAGACTTATCGTAGGAAACATCGTCGGACTGTCATGTTCAGTAACACATTGCCCGCAACGGTGGACAACTCAGAACACGAGGTTCAGACATCATCTTATGAGACACCGTTGATCATCGTTAAAATTATACTTGTATAGCTCCACACGTTTTCAAAAATAATTGTACGTTGTTGTTGCCTCCTTATTACAATGATATCTCCATTGTGGGCAGAGAGGTGGCAATGGACAATCTTGAGGAAAAATCACCTACAATCTATCTAACCTACATGTATGTAAAGTTTGAACTTTTTGTCATTAATTGCTCTCGTTTTAATTCATTTTTTTATATTATGTGATTATATATTATCTATCCTATCCAACTTACATGTAAGTTTGTATTTTTTTTCCATTAGATGCATTCAATTAAAGTCCATTATATATATCATCATTATTACTGCACCATGTATTATATAATATATCATTTATTAATTGTATTATATGATAAAACATGTCAAACGGATCAATCGAGTTGGGTTGAAAAATGGTTTGGTTATTCAGTTGTTAAAATTTACGGATTCGGTCGTTTTGGGTTTAGTCAAGTCAACCTAATGGGTTGAGAAAATTAAATTTTAAAACTATTTTAAAAGTTATTAAAATTATACTAATATTTTTAATGATATAATATTAATTTGTATATTTGAATAATAAAAATAAAATATATTATTTAACATCTTATATATATTTATATGTTAAACAATATTTCGAATCGATCAAATGCCTCCCGAGTTTCAACACATTAGTGTTTGAGTCGAACAGGTCGAGTCGCAATTTGACCCGTAAATTTCAAATCAGGTTTCAACCCATAAAGTTTTTGATAGGCCAGATTGTCGGATTGAGTTAAGTTTTGACGGGTGTTGTTGCAATTCAATAAAAGCATTTCATTTTGATTGTAATATTTTTCATTAAATTGCATTCAAACGACCTCTTTTATCGTCATTTAAATACTACCTATATAAACATACAAATCAATGTTAAACTAACTGCCCGGACAACGTCGGGCGTATATGTCTAGTAACAAATATATATATACATCACACATGCATTAAAAGTTAAAGAAGTAAGCAACTTTAAATGAGTGTGAGATTTACTAATTCAAAGTGTGCACCAATGTTATCGAAGAAAATGATGATAGTTTCATTCTCCATGACCTTGTCCCAATTGGCGGGAACAACCATAGGAAGATAGGTTTGGTTATGACCTCCCAGAACCACAAAACAACAATCAAATGCAATAGCAGCCAACATGCCCATATTAGAAAGTGTGAACTAAGAGTTGGTAGGGGCAAAAGAAGATGCAAACTAATCAAACTTCTTACGTATGTTATCGATCGCATAACATACGAAACTACGTGCAAAGACATCTGAATATTCAACAAGTGTGTCCATCATACTTTTTCGAACGGTTTTACATGACTTTCTATGCCAAAAACAATGAAATATATTGAGATAGTTTGGAAAGAACAAACTTACCTCGTTGTGTATTATTGTAAAAGAGTTATCTTCCACATTGAAATTTTCATTTCAATCTTCTTAATCATCCATTGTGAAGATGATTTTTTTTATGAAAAGAGAAGAAAAATGGTTTGGGGGTTGTTTAAGGTTGGACATGTATTTAAAGAGTTAAATGAGTACAATCAATATTGTTAGATGAACAGATTTAATGCATTAAATGCAATAAATTAAAATTATGCTCAACCGTTAAGGCAAATGGACCATCTACCTTTAAGGCAGATGGACCGCCAGCCGTTACGGCCAGTGGACCACCAGCCGTTACGGCCAGCGGACCGTCAGCCGTTATGGCATAGGTAAGCGTTGCGTAGGTCGTAGACCCTATTAGTAGGGTGGACGTTGTTTAAACAACCCGTTTTTTAGTAACCATTCGAATCAGCCGATAGATTATGTTACTTTAGATAGCAACCACATAAAACCTTCAAAATATATTCATCACTAGTACAACTTGCAACAAATGGAACCCACAATAATTAGCAAGTAGAAAATATACAAAAAAATATACTACTAAATATCAGTACTAGCTTTGAGATCCATTTAGTGGAAGAAATCTAATCCATATCAAGTTTGCCTATTAACTTTGGATCCTAAACACCACTATTAGATCCTGCAACCTTTAGAAGACAAAAAGGTGTTCTTTTCTTTCTTTTTTCTAATGAAGCCTAAATGGATGATACTTACATTGAAAAGGAAAATCCGAACACAACAACGTACGTACTACGTAGAGGGCAAATTGACATGTAAACTCACCAACATCTTGCCATTGTAGTCATTGAAACCTTGGAGATCTGATTGATCTGCTATCGGTAATGAACTGCTACAAGCAGTGGAGGATCCACTGGAGGGGGACGGACTTTCTCCTAATACCATTACCCGATCAATTTGTATGCAAGCTACAAGGTACGAGCCATGGGTCACGGTACAACCTCAAATCTCAAGCACAACCTTAGTTCTTTGAATCGGGCTTCATCCCAAGTTCTCACTTGTATCAAATTGAGTGTCGGGGAACGGGTTTTGTAACAGTAGAATAAATCTAGATAGAGTTGTATATATCGCTCACTAATAATAATTAATAAACCTAACTAAATTCCAAAAAACTTATTGTCCTACAATTTGATTTAATTTTGTAACCGTTTGACAAAATTTTAGTCCCCAAAATCTGATTATTTTTTTATTTGTGAAATTTAGATAAAGAAGATTCAAAAAAAAAATTAGACTAGATGTAGGAAATATATCAACCATAAGGCTCATACTAGCTTGTAATTTGACCCAACTTGAAAGAACTAAAGTCTGCTGAGATTGACTCACTATGCACAGAAGAAATTTAGTCTGCTGAGATTCGGTGAAGGGCTTCGTCCACAACATTGGACAATGCTCGATCCCGATGGCGGAGCTTTGGGAAATTATTGATGGTCTTCAGTTGGCTTGGAATGAAGGCTTTCGGAATGTTGAAATTGAGTCGGACTCGACGCTCATTGTCAACCTGGTGTAGAAGAGTGTTAGTCCGAGTCATCCTTTATCTAGCCTGGTGTCCCGGTACCAACGCTTTATTAGACAAGACTGGAATGTTCGTCTTAAACATGTCTTTAAGGAAGCGAATGTTGTCGCTGACACCCTTGCTAGGCTTGCCTATTCTTACACTTTAGGTTGTCATATCCTTTCGTCTCCACCTGAAAGTATTTGTAATGTTCTTCTAGACAATGTTAATCTTCTTCATGAAAGGGTCCGCCATGTGGCAATCTTTTAATTAATGCCGACAATACTCGGCAAAAAATACATATTAGTGGGCTGGGCCCATCTGGATTGAATAGCCCAACAAATCCTAAGTGGGACAATCCTAATCTTCATCCTTGATGCCATTTTCTCTCAAATACTAGTGTACTTTAGCAACAAACCAATCTCTGCATTACGATTAAAGTATTTAACGAGTACTACAAAATGCTTTACAACATAAACTAATAAACTAATTTCCACTTCCACCTTTCCCTTACTACAAACCCTTGCAACTTTGGGCTATCCTTTTCCTCCTTATAAAATCCTTCCAACTCCAACAAATACTCACCAACTGCCAAAGCCATCTACAGAACTAATCTATCAGAAGCCAAGAAAACAACAATGTTTGCTTCTTCCTCTTCCTCCTCCCAAGAGCTTCTTTGGAGCATCTACAGCAGAAGGCTACTAATGCACAGCGAAGCTACAAGCCCAACAGCCTCAACACAAACCAACACAGTGCCCAACAACGGGTTCGATGCAAATGTGGTGATGATCCTCTCGGTCTTACTATGCGCCCTCGTCTGCTCCCTCGGTTTAAACTCCATTGTCAGGTGCGCTCTCCGGTGCTCAACTTTCGCTTCAAGAAACTCGAACCAAAATGAAAACGAAAACAACGACGATCACCAAGTGAGTGCTGCTCAATTAGCTAATACGGGAATCAAGAAGGCGGCTTTAAAGATGTTTCCAACAGTATGCTACTCAGCTGACCTTAACATCCCCGGTTTAGATACCGAATGTGTGATATGCCTCTCTGAGTTCGCCCCAGGGGAACGGGTGAAGCTACTTCCCAAGTGCAACCATGGATTCCATGTCCGGTGCATTGACAAGTGGCTCAACTCGCACTCGTCGTGCCCCACCTGCAGGCACTGCTTGATAGAGACCTGTCAAAAGATTGTTGGATGTACCCAAGCAACCTCTTCCCGAGAAACCATCATAAACATGGCACCACTTGTGCGAGAAGATATGGTACACAATTAGAAGTTGAATAACATGTAGCACTTAGCCATAGACGACTTAAATGTAAAATCCAGATTGTATCGAAATCCAAATTCAAGAACAATTGTATACATGGTTTCAACAAGTTTGTCATTTTTTCATTGCATGGGCTCAGATTGAAGAGGCTAAAATTAAGGTCCATGTATACAGAAGCATGCAGAATCAGACCACTCAGAACTCTCGCAGAGAGAACAGGATGTTTCAAAAAATGTAGGACCTACAAAGCATAAAGGTAGCTCGTTAACTGGTGCTGGTTGGGTTCCACAACAACAAAGTGGGAGCTTACTGTATAACTAAAAGCATAGTTAAATATCAGAAGGGCTATTATTAGATACTTGAATAGTCCATACACCACTGAATTAGACCATTACTTGCGCAGCCTCTAAATGGTCGAGATTTCATTTCAGGGCAGGTGACCCCATAAGGGACCCACGCCCACCAAGGCATGGGAAAATCTTGATCACCAAATTAGACCTCAAACTTCTGTGGATTTTAACAAGGATTCAATAAATCAAGGATTTTGCTACAATCAATAAATCAAGGATTCAAGAACTATGGTGGCTATTGCTCTTGATGGTACACTAGTAGTTGCCTCTAAATGTGCAAAAGAATTGGGAGGAGCGGAGTCAATCAAGTTGCGTGCAGGTACATAAGGTGGGGTTTGTGAAATCTTGACCATTAATTAATTAATAAATAAAAGAACTAAGATTAATCTAATCTCTCTAAATCATTTTATGTTAGTATTTTCTTTTAGAGTGTTTTTTATGAGAATTTTTATAAATCTATCTATAGATTTTTTAACACAACTCTATCGAAACAAGACCTAGGGTGGCCATGCTATTACAGAGAATCCCACTAAACAAAGTCAAATTAGCTCGTCCACATGCCAAATTATTATTAATAATAATAACGCTTCAAGGATCTCAACTACATGTATTAAGAAAAGGAAAGGCATTATAAGAATATATTAATGCATTATTGATAAGAGAGATATTCTTTAGAGCATTACCATGTAGTTGAAGTTTATAAAAAATGAGCCAAGAGCATCAATTTTGAGGTGCACATGGGAATTTTTGTACTCTAGTATGGTCCACTTTTGCCCCTCAATTGATGAGCAAAATATATTCTAGTTTTAGTCTCAGTAATGCGTTGATGGTGATTTTTCAGCAAGTTCGGAGGGCTATACATATAGTACTAATTTAACTACATACTGTAACTAGAAGATTAATGCTTAGTTTATGCCTTCTAAGAGGGACTTCCATTCAATAAAAACAAACCCATTAATATCTAACTGCACTAACCTCTAAACTTGTACAGTGCAAGTGGAATAAAGCTAGAAAATAATTGCTACACTAATTGAAGTTCACAGCATACACCGTACATAACATTGCAAACATGACAGGACTATGAAAAGATAAGATGAAAGTTTGTATGTGGAGGCTGAAACTGAAGCCACTAGCACTCACCATATGTATTCTCAGATCAAATCGTTCAAATGGCAAAAAAAAGAAAAGAAATTTGTCATTTTACTAACCTGAAGTGACTGCTTCAATAAGCACCCCATGCTTGAGCTGCAAACTCCCACATGCATGGTCTTCTAGTAACACTAAAATAATGTAAATGAAAACCAATTGCAGCTGCACATGAAGTAAATTTCACAATCACAAGCAAGAAGTAATCTTATCATGGAATTTTGAAAGGCCAAGACATTTCCAAATGTGTATTTAAATTATCATGCAAGTAATCAGAGCGATGTTGACACTGCTAGCATCGCACATGTACAAGAAATGGTCCTGTAAATTAAGAATATCTTTTAATGATCAGTAACATCCTCTTGACTTGCTCGGGATAAGGGTGCATACAGCTCGATCCCCAGACCTGCTAATTGCGGGATGAATTGGGAAATGTTGCTGTTCTTGTAACAAGCCTCAAATATGCCAAAGGCATACATGGGATAACTGCAGGCATTGACACATTGCAATCTCTTCAATCTGCTTGATGGACGAATCCAGCATCAAATATGATTCAGTATAAAGGACACAAGAATTGAAGTCATGGATGAAAATTAAATCTGTCCCCACTAAGTACTAGGAGTTTTCTATATTGATCTACCCTAGACCAGCCCTTGCCATGCATTCAAGTTGTTTCAAAAACACCGTTCAAAATACAGGTAAACAAAAGCCAGTGGATCAACTTTTCCATTTTCAGCAAAGACGGCCTTTTCCAGTAAAGCGACATGCCATTTCTTCCTGTCATCCAAGATACTCATACCGTACCTACGTCCAGTAAACAAAAACATTGCCTGTTTACTTTGTATTGTTGCATAATCTTCAAACTAAAATAATGTATACAAATTCCCACCTGATTTCTTAGTAGCAAAGCTAGGCAAGTCACAATAACTTGTTCTGGTTGTTTGGTCTCTTCACAATCTTCTCTACCTCACCTAACTTAACTACCCAATTACCATTAGCCATGGTTAAGTCTGCTAAATTAATGCTATCTATTCTGCATTTTCTAACGTAATAATGCATTAATGCTCAAGAAAAACAAAATAGACGAAAAGAAGCTGCCAACCTCAAAGATAGTGGCAAACTGAAAGTCAAGGTGAATGAAGAGAGCACAAAGAGATGTAAAGCCCATTTCAAGAAGATCCCACGAAAAGGGCAAAAAGAAAAGAATGAAGAAAACAGCAGGATGGTCACGAGTAACAAGCTGGTGTTCATGACCCTGACTGACTATTTGACTCCAGGCTGAATAGCCTCCTCACTCTGGTTGACCATGGAAAGCAGAGGGAGCAGTAGTACATATGTCAAACATGTTTAATGGTCGTCTCTAAACATTCTGATCCGTAATGTTACAAAACTAAACAATGTCAACTTTGGAACACACTTACGTGGAGATCCGTAGTACATATGAGAAATTCAGTACACTCTACTCAACTGTTTTGACTTGTTTTTAGCTATCTTGTTAGTTTTATCATGTCAATGACCCTAATTGCAGCTAACTTATGTATTAAAGGGGGCAATAGAGAAAGGGGAGGGGGGAGGAGAAGAAAAAAGAACTGTTTATGTTCACTACATGTGGTATAGTACATTAAAGATATAAAGTTTCAAGGCTGATGTTTATGCGTTGATCTAGCACTGAAATTTATTGAATGATGCATGCATAAGAAAAAACGTACCACATAACTAGGTTTTCCTACTTCTATCACTCAAAATTGTCTGTCGCATGATTATATGCTAAAACCAAAAATTAAGAAAATGGGATTCTCATTAAGTTGAACTTTTGGCAAGCCCAACTTTAACAAACATATAACTGAGAAAATGCGCATGTACCCAGAATGAAATCAAAGGGCATTTGTTCCCCATCTGCAGCTTATACTCCAAAACTAAATGAGAACATAAGGAAGACACATGATTGACCAGGAAACATATTTCGAATCCCTGCTCCACAAAAAAATAAGACACAAAACACATAAGTTAAACAACTTCCCAAGGGTGAGAAGTTTATAGACACACAAGAAAATTAGGTGAATCATAAACTTCGAAAAACAGAATTGCTTGTGTAAATAAATAGTGAATACCATCCAACGAGAATCTACACAGATGTATCTGACTAGCATTTTCAGTGAAAGGAGGCGTTTACCTTCTAACTTGATTATCTTCCTTAGAGACACCACATCCTGAAAAACAAATTATGGAACTAAGAGTGTCCCAAACAATATCACCAATGAAAAGGATCTCTAAGAATGTGTGACACTCAAATAGCTGTCACCGGAGTATACAATCTACTAGAAATCCTAATTCCACTTGTGCCATGCTACAGCAACATCTACCCAATCAATCCCGCACATGCAGGGTCTGAGGGGTTCGAATTACACGCAACCATTCCCCGACCAAGTCAAGAGAATGTTTTCGTGTATCGGTCCTATAAGAATAGTTCTCTAGACATCAACTTCATGCCAAGCTAACTTCCAATAAATATGTGTATGAATTACTATCCCCAATTCCAATCTTGAAGATTGATCTGCAATCACTAATGAGCTATATTAGCAACACCTCCAGTTCACCACAGTCCAATTGACCGTACACCAATGAACTTTCCTTTTGTGGTCAACATGGAAGGAGTTGGGACGTGGGACCACTTCACATGTGGCATTTTATTTCACATTATTTTCTTGGTGCTTATTGTCTACTGCTATTGCCGCCGAATTAGTGGGCAGGGCCCATCTGGGATTCCTAGCCCAATAAAATCCCAAGTCGGTGGAGACCTAGATGGCTAGATAGTGGCACAATCATAATCTTTCAGTCCCTTCAAACTATCTCTTTCAAATAATGGCATTTCAGTAACAAACTGATATCTCCATTCTCACATAACGAATAATAATGCATTAGAAGATAAACTAATAAATAATTTCCACTTCCACCTCCCTTACCACAAATCCCTCCAAACCCATTGGGGCCCACGTAGAGCAAATCAAAACCCACTACAGACTACCTATTTGCTCCCTATAAATCCTTCCAACTCAAACCACCAACCTTTTAGAGGCAACAGAAACAACAATGTTTTCTTCTACCTCTTCCTCCTCTCAAGAGCTTTGGAGCCTCTACAATAGAAGGCTACTGATGCTCAATGAAGCTACGAGCCAACCGAATGCAACGGAGAGCAGCACAATGCCCAACAATGGGTTCGACGCCAATTTGGTGATGGTGTTCTCCGTCTTACTATGCGCCGTCGTCTGCTCCCTCGGTTTGCACTCCATCGTCAAGTGCACTCTCAGGTGCTCAAGCTTCATGACAAGAAACTCGAACCAATATGAAAACGAAAACAACAACATTCACCAAGTAAGTGCTGCTAGATTAGCTAATACAGGAATCAAGAAGGCGGCTTTGAAGACATTTCCAACAGTGAGTTACTCAGCTGAACTGAAAATCCCCTGTTTAGACACGGAGTGTGTAATATGCCTCTCCGAGTTTGCTCCAGGGGAACGAGTGAGGCTACTTCCCAAGTGCAACCATGGATTCCACGTCCGGTGCATTGACAAGTGGCTCAACTCGCATTCGTCGTGCCCCACTTGCAGGCACTGCTTGATAGAGACCTGCCAAAAGATTGTCGAGTGCAACCCAGCTAGCTCATCGCAAGATACCATTATAAATATGGCACCACTAGCTCGCGAAGATATGATACATAATTAGAGTACTTCTGCATAGACCTCCATGTGAAAAATTAGTTTTCTCTCATCTGTAGGTGGATGGAAAGAGTTGGAAAAGTGTAGCAAAATCCAAATTCAACATGTATAGTCTGCATTTCATCATTTCTTCATTACTCGTGTCAGATTGGTAAGAAATGTGGTTGCCCAAATTCACAAGTAAGATCCAACCTAGATGTTTTAGCTGACAAACAAAGCTAAAACAACAGTCCAGAAAAATAGAAGAATGCAAGATGCAGAGTTGCAACTCCATTAGATAGAACAGGATGTTTCAACAAAGGTAGGGGTTATAGAGAGCACATCCAATCAAAAGGAGCTTAATAAAGTGGAAGCATGTTGTATAATGAAGGATGGCATTGAATAGCATGAGGGTTATTATTGGATAAGCAAAGTGATGGGGAGCAATCAAATCCTATCTAGCCTGGATTTTCTCTATACAGAATTGAATTAGATTTAGATTTAGATTTAGATTAATGGTGGATGTTTCATCTTAGGGCAGGTGACACTCGTGCCATAAGGGACCCACACCGGAAAATCCAGATCACCAAATTAGTCCTCAAACTTCTATATAGAAACGGATTCTGATTTAAGCCAGGAGAAAATAACAAAGCTATAATGAAGGAAAATTTTCAATTTGAAATCGTAAAGGTGGTCATACTATTATGGAGTATCCCACTAAGCAAGGTCAATTCAGCTTGTCCAGATGCCTATATAC
The DNA here is from genome assembly GCA_963924305.1 of Polygonum maritimum. Taxonomy (NCBI): domain Eukaryota; kingdom Viridiplantae; phylum Streptophyta; class Magnoliopsida; order Caryophyllales; family Polygonaceae; genus Polygonum; species Polygonum maritimum. The sequence continues at coordinate 29,082,129 of OZ002737.1, forward strand.
TAATAAGATAAGCTTCTAGGATCTTAAGTTCATTTAAAAAGGGGAGGCACTACAAGAAAATTATTGATGCACTGATTAGAGATATTCTTTAAAGCATCATCATATATTTGATTATAATAACAGCGACCTAAAAGGCATCCATCTCTTGATCTGCACATGGGAATTTTAGAATATGGTTGTTGTTGCATTACTTAGACACAAGCCTTATAACAAAGATAGAAAACCAAACGCATGACTTTCAGTCTAAGTAATGCGTTGATGGTAATTTTTTGAGCAAAACTGAATCATAATATATTTTAAATATACTGACACTAGAGGAATATGCTTAGTTTATGCCTTCTAAGAGGGACTTCCATTTAGTAAATCAAACCACAAGGTATGTAATTGCACTAAGCTCTATAGTGCAAATGGAAAAAGAGAAAATAATAACCATGCTAGCTTGAGGTTTATAGCACATAATATATAAAACACAACAAAAGTGACAAGACTGGGAAAAGATGAGATGAGAAATTGAGAAGTTTTAAATATGGAGGCTGAGAATGAAGGCACTAGGATCCTCAGATCAATATTTTAAATGGAGAAAGCATAAATTTGTATTATTGTACTAACCTGGAGCGACTGGATGAATAAGCACACTATGGTGGACCTGCAAGTTTTAATATGCATGGTATTCCATTAACTTGAATAATTTAATTTCTGGGCCAGTGTAGGAAGAAGTAATGGCCAGATAAACTAAGGTGTTTTGCCACAGATGAAAAGCTGTTTTAGTTGCAACCAAAGCAAATTTGACAATCACAAGCACAAGCAAAAGGGGCCTAAGTAATGGATTTTGACTTTGATGGATATAGACGTTTTTCACTTTCTTATGGGCAACCATGGAAGGAATCAGAAAGCCTCTGGCACATAAAAAAATTAAATATGTGAAGGGAAATGTGCCTTGAAAAATATCATTTCATGATATGTTACAAACATCAAATGTGCTACAGGCCCACAAACAGCTAATTAATATGTTTCAAATCATTCATGTAGTGTAGCAATCTACAAGGACCTGTAGTTGAATTTGAGCCCCATAGGGTAAGTGCCTGCAGTGGCACATCACAATATTTTATTTCTCTTGGTTGTATTTCTTTATCTGGTGGGTGAAATAATCTAACTGTCATATATGGCATACATTATACCCTCAAATTTAGACTCACACATTCTAACCACATTGTATTTATTGAAGCTAGCATTACAGACAAAGGGCATCAGTATGGTGGTCATACTCATGGATTACAATGACCCTCTTCACCTCTCAAAGAACAAATAGGCAAGCTCTTCCAGTTCCACTTGCTTTATACTACCACTGCCAGTAAACTATAAAAAAAGACAATAAGTCTCTGCAGAAGTTACAGCCAAGCAAAGCCTAAGAATTGCTTAATGAAAAGCACAAGGTACAACCCAACCATACTTTACTGTAGTGTACTTATTCTAAGCTCGCAGTCTCCCACTTATATGAAATCTGCTATTTGTTACCATAGTGTATTCATGGGAGCGGTCGCATATTGTGTATGATTTCATCTGAAAGAATAGTGTATCGACCAAGATTGATATACCATAAGCCTTGATAGCTCATGCACAAGTTTTCAGCCACTTCATCAGCTTCACAAGCTCGATGAACACTGCACTCAAATAATTTTTTCGTATTTCAACTAAGTTAGATTTCTCACATAAACATTAAACTATACATACAACGTCATCATCCCAGTATCGTCCCGCTGTTATAGGATATGGGGTTTCAAGATATGCGCACCCTTACCCCGAAAATCTTCCTGAGAGGGTGCTTTTGAGAGACCAAGAACACTTATCTATACATACTAACCATTAAAGATACATCAAGTGTGGGCATACCTGTGGGGTCCTGGTGATGCTTCTGGGTGGTATTGAAGAGTCAAGAGAGACCTAATGCTCTTGTCGGGAGATGCAAGCCCAACATCTCTGGAACCATCTTGGGATCAGCTGCATAGTTGTAATTCTAACAGGGGATAAACAAAAAAAGAGAAGACATAAAAGTTTTGGCTAATTATGCCCTTTGGATGTGATTGTGAAGGCAAATTTTCTATATACAATAAACCATGTACCTGAGAACTAATTTTAAATTTTTAACATGTCCAGTTCACAAATACCGAACCGAGTGGTTTCCACCACTTGAAGGTTTTACTAGTATACCACCCAATACTTGGCACAAGAACTGATGTCCTACCTATGCATATTCCAACACTATATTGTCCCAAGAACTGTGAAGTCTTCCCTATTAGCTCTTTGACTGTTTCAACTGCAAAGGAACTGCAGATGGGTCTCCAGGTCGATTGCTGAAGATAATGTCATCAGGTTCCATCTTCAATGATTCTGATCCAGACCATGTCCAAGGGATAACCGTGATTTTACATCCATTTGATGCCATATGCCCAGTATACTACTCTTGATTCCAAAGTCATAACCAACAGGCTTCAATTTGTATATGCATAAAGGAAAAGGATTAGCGAAGTTGGGCAAATTTGTTGCCATATACCTAAAAAAGAATCAGGGAAAGATATTAACATGGAAATCATCTCCAGAGCTGACGACCCATTCATCACTTGTTTTGGTCCATCTACCGTAAGGATACATTACATGAGACTCCACTTATTAAATCAACACCTGCCGATGTGGAACCTGCAGAAGTCAATATAAGTCAAAGATGACATGTTCATATTTCAGTCACTGTTATAATTTACCTTTTGCAATATCTTTGATATTTCATGCAGAAATAATCATGAATGTTAAAAGACAAATAATCAAGTACAATTAGTTTAGGAACCTCTTTTTTACTAATTTGAGAACCTACTTATTGGCATCTGACAATGTTTCTATACATATTGAAAGAACCTTTTACACGTCAAAAATAAATGCACAAGCTATTTATACTTTACTGATGAACTAATACAAATATTTAAGCCAGCAACTGAAGACGGAATATCTCATTGAGCATAAGCCATGGTTCACCCCATATTTAACACGGTTCCATGAACTGAAGGCACATTTAACTGTTCACTTATACAAGCTGTGTATAGAGCTACAAATTGCCCACGAAATCACCAATAATTTCCCATGAAAAGACATCTCCAATAATTCACCTTCCGACTTTGATTCTTCCGTGCTTAATAAATAATACACCAATAAGGATTCCATCTTTCCTCATTCTACAAGTGACATCATCTTTTTTATCATCCAGTAATAAAGCATGAGGAATTGTGAAACTTGCCTAGATCCTGTGATTGCGGGATTCCTTGGTTAAATGCTGTTGCTGTTGAATTGTGAAACTTGATATTCAGGTAATAAATTTTTAATCAAAAGAAAGTTTCAGACTCGAATCAAAATTTATATATACCCATAAGATTCCTCTTTCCTAAATAAACTCCAAGTTTCAGTACAACTCCAGTTTGAAATGCGATGAGTACATTTTATCATCTTATGCATTAAAACTAGTAAGTGCGAAAACAAAGTCTAAGTCAGCAACAGATTAAAGACTTGACTTAGTTTTACCTGATAATCGAGCTTCTATTCATTAAATCAGCAAGGAAGCACTGCCTTGATTCTTCACCGTCTGAAATTAAACATATTTCAATAATTTATAGATGATTTCCGGCACTGAAAAAAAAATGATCATGAGCTGAAAGTTTCACCCGACAATTTTTTTTTATAACAGCATTTCCAATGTGGGGATTTTGTCATCAGGACACATCGAACAGCATACATTGGGTCAGTAACAAAGTACTTATGTTCAGTTCAATAGCATTCCAAATAAGAAGTTGAGTCAAAAATTAAACCCAGCCAGAAGATGATTGTCTAACGAGAAAAAAGACTTCACTCTACGACAATATCAAACTGGTTACTCATATTCAACAATCAACATTAGAATAAGTTACTGTAGTTCTTCACCTAAATTCGTGTAAACAATAGAAGAAGCAGATTCTTGGAGGCAAAGTTGTTCAACTGAAGTCTGTTAGTGCCTAAATTCATCACTTCTTCAGCAGCTATTTGTCGTCGTCCATCGTACAACAAGCAGTAGTGAAAGCATGTATCTAATAAAAGCCATTTTTGCTCACAACTTCTAAGATGTAATCGATGCATAGGGACACTTAATGCTAATCAAACAGTCTCAGAGCCTTATTAGTCCTACTAATAATCAAACAGTGGCTTGAATATGGAAAGAATTGGGAGCGCCTGGCTTATAGACCAAAGCATGTATGAATTTTCCAAATTCCAAATAACTAGATCAGGTACTGAAGCATGTAGAGTTCAAAATTTTCATTTCAAAGGCGGCAGACTGACATATCAGCTGGTTCAACAATTCGTCAGTAAAATCAATTCAGCACGAGTCGCACGACTACAGCTTAACGGAATTCGAATTGCATACATCAAAACTCAGAAGCGAATGCAAATCAAACTGAATGACTCGCGATGAGTAGAAGCTTACCGCCATTGAAAGAGAGAAAGAGGAGGAGTGGATTTCAACAGGCACGCCACTCCCAGATTGTTTCTCTTTGTTTGGATAAATCGCCATTGAGGCTCACAGGGCATCATAAATTCGCATTTCCGTCTCAACCTTTTTAACTTTTTTTAATATTTATTTATACTGTAGATGAGACAAAAAAATGGAATAAATTTGGCAACTCTTTTTTTTCAACGCTATTTATTTTTTTGAGCATCTTTTTTCAACGCTATTGGGAAAAAAAAAAACTTTTTTTCCAGATCAATTAAAGTTGCATTCGTTTCCCCTTCCTTCAATGTACAATCTTGGTTGAGCAGGTCCCGGATTCAAGACTATTCGGACGCCTTCAAATAGCGACATTCTTGAATGGCGGTAAAAAGTCAAAAAAGATGGTGCAAAAAGCATTTGGACGTCTTTAAATAGCGACATCTTTGAATGGCGTGGTGCAAAAAGTCAAAAAAGAGGGTGTAAAAAGCCATGGCATAAAAAATCTACAATCTAACAAGTCTTGGTTCTTTTGGGCTAAAAAAAAACAAAGAAATGCCTTGGCTCTTCCAGCTCTACTTCATCTATTCAACAATCGATCTGTATAAACATGACGCCTAACATGATCAGCACTCTCTCACGATTTCAGCCATCGACGGACGAGCTTCAGTTATCATGAAACAAGCCAGCCATGCAAGTTCATAAACCCCGGTAATGAAATCGCACCAAAGTAAACCATAACAGCAAAACATGGCCCCAAAAACATATATAAGACAAGTTTTAGCCCAAGTGTTCCATGGTCAGCATTCAGGTACAAAACCAGATGGAGATATCAAGATTATGACATTTGTGGGGCACTTATTGAACCTGTTGTTCTGGTGCATAGCTAACTTGTGAATGGTTCATAATAATGAGGTATTATTGTATCATTTAGGAAGCAGACTCGGATTTAGCAGCTTCCTGTTGCTGTTTCCACTGCTCAGGAGTCAGGGCCTTTGTGATGGATAGAGCATGGATCTCCTTCATCTCCTTCTCCAATGCACCATTCACCATCCGGTGCCTCTCGAGAAGCCTCTTCCCCTCGAACTGCTCTGACACGATTTCAACCATAAAGCTTGCTCCGCATCTGACAAGTTTTTGACAAGAGAATTGCTTCATTATTCACTAAACTACTGTGTATGTAAGGGGATGGAAAGATTAAGAGTTAAAATGAAATAATTACCCGCCAGACGTGTCGATCACTTCCTGGATCATTGGAAGAGAGGGGGAAAAAAATAATTAGTTACAGAAATGCACATTGCATCACACAACAAACAACTTTATTTATAAGTTCATGAAATAATGCAGTACCCATTTGTGCTCAAATGGGTATTTCCACAAGTAAAGCGCAGAGATTTAGAATCTTCGTCAGAGATTTCTTATCAAGGACACCTCAGAAGAATTGTTAGGAAAAGAAAACAGACACTTTTTCGGCATAAACGCTTCAGCAATAATAGGCCAACCCATTTGAAGATCAATAACATGCCAATGGTGCACTTAAAAATCGACAAACTATAGAAGAAGGGAAACAGTGGTTCAACACAAACACACCTGCAGATTAGTAGGAAAGGGGAACCTTATGTCTTTAAACGCGTAGATCGTTAGGAAATATGACACCTAAATGGGCTAAAAGGTTGCATGAATGCTTAGGTTGAATGCAGTTTGCAAGACAAGAACCACTTAAAAAATGAAATACATGAGACAAGCTATGGGAGTTAGGATCCTCCTAAGTCCCTAACAGGGTAGAAGGGCACATCAGCTCTTCCATCTACACTATTCACAATCAGCTTCAAGTAAAATGCCCAGAGATGGATTTGTTCACATAGGGTTTTGAAAATCTCCGTTTACAAAATAGTTTCTTTCAGCCAGCAGATATGAACTGATGGCAATGAATACATTTGCTACAGAAGCAACCATTCTATTTGGACAAATAAATACCTAAAATTTTAAATTATCAAGCACCTATCTCGAATACTAAGGCACCCGAAGACATACTAATTTTGGGGACATGGACGTACTAATAGAATTCAACCAAAATTGCCATTTCTTATTCTTTCTTTCAGTTCTGAGCTCAAGAACGTTTGTGCCTACCACAACCATACACACCTTAGCTTCTAATAGTCCACATATTTCCGCCAATGAAAATCTCCATCACGAAAGCAACAGAAAGCGTTTCTGCTGAACTCTACCGTAAAGAAGAAAAAAGTTAAAGTCTTTGCCTAAAATTGAAATCTACATGGCAAAACCCCCAAAGTTGCTCAATACCTTCCTCCCAAATTCACCGAGTCCTAAATCCTAAACCCTAATTAGGGTTTCAGAAATAAGCAAGAAGACAAGCAAAATTAGTAGCAAGGAGGAGGAAGGACGATACCAGATGAGCGGGGGAGAGCTTAGAAGTAAGTGAAGACACGAGCTCGTCCTTGCTGACTCCCATGATTTCGGTCGGAAGGGGGGCGTTGGTGTGGTTGTCTCTTTGCGAGAAGGATGAAGTAGAAGGCGGCCGATTGATTAGCAGAGGATTGGCATTTATGGAGAAGGGAATCGGAACGGGTCGGTGGAGAATGGGATTCTTCAGATTGAAAACCAAATTCCTCATTCTCTCCTCGCTTTCTCTTCTCTACTGTTTCCTTTCGGGTTTTGATAATTACAAAAAAAATGAATTAAAATTAAAAAATAAATGGGGGGTGGAATTTGGTTTGTTTTTGATCCGGATCCGATACCTATCAAATTGGGCTCATCCGAAACTACCCACCACAGGTCCACAAGGGTTTCTGATAGCCGGAAAAGGTTCATTAGGTGCAAATCTTAAAGTGTTTATTGTAACCTATAGCCAAAAAAGTTCATAATGATAAAAATACCCCTCTTTTTTACAATTGTATGGATGCCCAATTTATTTGCACTTTGATAAAAATATGATAAATTCTTAATTTCAGTTGAACTTTGATCCACCACAAAAATAAATGTAAAAATTAAAAAAGTGAATTTATTCATTTTTGAGCTATTTCCTTGCTTGTCCAGTTCTAATGCAAGCTCCACTTCGTCGGTCAGTCTCATTGAAACCACTGTCAGTGAGCCATTTCTCTTGTTTCCAATTCAATTGCTCTATACTAATTTGTTTTTACTTTGAAATCCACATATGTCAAAAACTTTTAACAAATGGTGGAATAGAGAAGTTGTAGCAAATCCTCGAAGTACTGGCAGGATCTTTGGAGTCCGTTTGGATTACCCACCATAATATGAAATTTTAAGATATGGTTAAATGAAAAAAGTCTTTTGATCAGAATCCAGAAAACACCATACATGTAAAACCAAAACGCCGTTATTGGGGATCATAATTTGTTAGCGATTGTAGACCACCTCCAAGTTATCATTCGCAATCATCTTCGGACATCTCATAAGTTTCACACCAACACTATTGGTATTCTTAAGTCTACAATGAGGATTTAATTTGAAATTTTGGGGATTTGGATTTGGAAATTTGGGGATTGTTTCAAATTGGATTAGAGTTTCGATAGAGGTTAGTGTTGGTGGTCCAATACGAAACTGGAGTTGTATATGGTGACTAGAATTTTAAACAACGAGGCAAGTTTGTGGTTGAAAGGGATTCAACAAAGAGAGAACAAACATAAGAGATGAGTATGAGATCTGAAAAGAGTGAATGGGAATAAATTAACGGTGATAGAGGTGGATGAGTGATTGACGTTGGTGGTTGTTCGAAGATCTGGAAGGGTCATGGTGTAAGGTGTGGTGGATCTGCTCATTAGAGAGTAGGTGGGAAAAAGACGGTACATGAGAGTAGGGAGGAAAAAGAACCAGAAAAAACATTCTACATTTGAACCTATCCAAATGCACCTTTTAATCCATGATGTCTTATATTATAAACGTAAAGTTGTACATAATGCAAAAGTCCGAATAATGCAAAGACCTCCGATGTTGCAACGAGAGAGGTGAAGATCAATTAGGTTTTTTTTGGGGTGAGAGATAACGAATGATATGTGAAATTGCACACTATTCTTATATGGAAATTAAGTTTAAATTTAATTGTTATTTTCATGAAAATTAATCTGTTCTATTTTTCCAACTTAAAAATGATGCAAAATATACAAGTTTTTAATTGCAACAATGCTCAAAAGGGGCTCCCTTGTCATTCTTAGTTTGACTAACCTTTTTTGAGTCATACATGCTAATTCGTCAATCTTCAAATCCGAATGGTGTTCGCCTATGCGGTAGGAGGATGTGAGATATGGGGTTGGAGAATGAAAACTTTATATCTTGTGTTTGTTTACATAAGTATTAGGTTTAATATTCATACCTCACTACCCTTTGGATCTGGGTGGAATTTAAAAAAAAAATAGAAGTGAATCTCCTCCTTTAAAAACATTTCTCTTCAATATTATACTAGGTACGAGTTTATAACCTCGTACTGTCTCTCATTCTCAAACCCTTTATTAGAGTTAAGAGTGGATCGTTCTCAATACACTTTCTTTGATAGTTTCAATAGAAATGGTTCATTCTTATTCTCTAAAACCACCTATTTTCCACAATATTCATCAATGTTGGATAAGATTTGAAAATAAAGTAATCTACTAATATTCCTCTTTTCACTAGACTAATCTGTATGCTTTCTGCCAACCTACTACAATGTCGAAACTTCTGCAATATAGAGCCTTTTATATAGATCATAAATTATATAGCAAAAATCTCATCACATGTACACTCTCTGCTAATCTACCACTTCAAAATTTTGCATGTGGGGGCCAAAACGAACATCCATTATCTCTATATGCAGAGGCTGCAACAAATGTACGTGGTCTCTACACATCCATGATGCTCTACAACTTTGTCAACTTTTGTGTTTGCCATAACGACCATGGCGTCCGTGATCAACGTACTCCACCATGGTCACAAGTTCCGTAATCAACCTGGGATCCCATTAAATATCGTTGCTTTCACTTCCTCATTTGCTCTCATTCAAGTTAAGTGAAGTAGGACTAAAGAAGTGTACTATAGAATATTACCAAACAGAAGGTACAAATATTTTTGTAAATTCATTTCTTATATTTTCCCTATTTAGTTAGCTTAATTTTAATTTCATTTCCTCCTTAATTAGGCTTAATTTTAATTTCATTTCCTCCTTAATTAGATGTTTAATGGCTTCAAAGGAGAAGAGAAATTTATTAAGAAAGGCAAAGGCAATAGCACATACCGCAGAAAAGGTCCATACAACATAAATGAATTGCTAATATCAACATTCTATTACCTAATCCATAATTTGTTTGATCATTAGGTTAAATTTAGAGAAGGATCATTCAATCGTTCTTCATCTCCTACCACTCCACAACATAAGATCGAGAGACACTTGCCGCCACTAAGTGACTCTCAAGAGCATCATTGCCTAAGGGATTGTGGTATTAGGGCAGATGATCGAATTGCACGATTTCCTAAACGGAAAGTCACAAAAATTTAATACAATTGTATATTAATGACATAATAAATCGCATGAATTTAAATGACAATAATATAGAAACAACAATTTTAATGGATTATAGAAACGACAAAAATATAGAAACGACAATTTTAATTGTTTATTCAAGTAAACTAAACTAAACAATAATTAAACATAATCTAATGGATTATATATATTACAATGAATTAAATTCAATAATTTATCAAATTATACACTACATACCGCTCTCCTCTTGTTCAATTTGGTGTAGATTTTGTTGAAATCCCTCATTTTGATACACATGCTGAGCAAACGATTCATTTTGATAGATAATTTGTTGCACAATCTCATAAACCGATCCACTTCTAACACCCATATTCATTAATTCTTCATTTAAGTCATTTGGATTTCGGTTTGAATTGGAGTTTTGTAGCCGGTCCAATAAGACTGCATACAATACTTAATTATGTCAATTAACAATATAATTTTGAAATTATATGACAAATCAATATAGACAATAACATATGATTGTATATAATAACTAAACAAAAAAATTTACCGCCAAATTGGAGAAGAAGTCGGACATCTCTAAATGGATAACCACCAAATTAAGAAGCTAGAAAAAAGTTACCAAATGTAGACGAATTTTTTTACTTGTGGTAAAATCTCACAAGAACTTGCGAGAGTAAATGAGAGTTTTTTTTTGCCGAAGACTATGGGTTAAAGACGAAGCCAGTTTATACAGACAGGATAAAGCATTTTTTTGACGAAGGCGATTGGTAAAACTTGTTTGAAAGTTCGTTCGATCAATAATGCATTTTCTCGTCAGAGTCCAACGCTATCAATTTAATTCATCTCGTTCTCTCAATACTTCAGTGTTTCAGTTAACAACTCTATCAATTTAATTCATCTCCTTCTCTCCGTACTTCAGTGTTTGAAATATCCAAACGCGATTGCATGCATTTATTTTTTGCGAAAATTTTCGCGCTGTAGCGGGGCACTTCACAATTCTGACCGGGACACCTAGGACACCCGGAAACTCCAGTAACAAAATGCCATGATATCTCATAATCCATTCTCGAAACCCCCCATTCATCTCTTTGGATTTCAACACAATCTCTCGTATGAGACCATTTTAAATCATCCAAAACTTAACACTCTCATCCTCGTGAATGTTCTAGAACATCCTCCTGACTAGAAGAAACCCTAATTTTCACTTAATAATAAAAAATCTCTTTGAATTACAAAATCTACAAAATAGGAAAGAAATGCCTTTGTTCTAGAAACAGGCGTTTGTTTGGGCCGCCGATTGCAGAATTCACTAACTCAGGCCCAACAACACAACCAGGAAACTCTGGATTTACCTTTAAATTCCGGGTTCGCGTGTCTCCCGTTTATCCAACCCGCCGCAATGGTTGAACCACTTTTACTCTCATCATCAGCTTTTCCATTTCCGTTGACACAACCCTCACCCTGAGAGCCCCATTTTATCTTTCACCCCCCAAAACCCCTTCACGGTAAACTCCTTTACCCAAAATTCTGCACAGTTCCGTTGGCATGGAAACCGAGACGAATAACCCAGGCGGCGGCGGCGGAGCCTGGTCGGCGGCCGGTAACCGGTGGCCACAAGAGGAGACGATGGCCTTGCTCAACATCAGGCTCGAGATGCACGCTGCGTTTCGCGACGCCGGCGTTAAAGCCCCTCTCTGGGACGAGGTTTCCAGGTTCTGTTTTATTTCTTCTAATTCGGCCCTTATTAATCTCGCCGTATATGCAGTCGGAATTCAGTGTTGAAATATTTCAATTAACTGTGCTTATTTTTTGTCGTCTTGTCTTCTCCGGCCATGGACTGAAAATTGATGAAGGGGAAAAGGGGACTGGGGAATTATTCGGGTTCTTTAGTAATTGGAACATGAACTATGCAAGGGTGTCGATGATCGAATTTTAGATTACATGAGCGAATTATGTGTTGTTTACTCGAAATTTTGATGGTAGGCATGCAAATGTATGCTAGGAATGGTAGGGCATTTTTCGAGCTGAATACTGTGAATGTAGTCAATAATGATACTGGCTTCAATACTTTTTATACCCTCCTGGAAATTCAAACCCCGAAACATGAACTACATATGCAAGGGTCTCTAACCAAAAATACAAGGAGAAAAGGGAACTGGGGAATTATTCGGCCTCTTTAATAATTGAAATATGAACTATGAAAGGGTATCTGTAATCAAAAACGAATTTTGTGCTGTTTACTCAAAATTTTGATGGCAGGCATGCAAATGTATGCTAGGAATGGTAGAGCATTTTTCAAGCTGAATACTGTGACTGTAGTTAAACATGATATTGACCGTAATATTTTCTTCGTTTTTTTTATTGTGTGCCCTAAAGGCACACTATAAGCCTAATAAATATAGAAACTAAACGCGATTGCCTCTCACTTGATGTTTATAGCTAGTTTTAGTATATGCAGTCTGAATTCAGTGCTGGCCTGTTTCAATTAACTGTGTTTTTTTGTCGTTTCGTCTTCCCTGGCCATGAACCAAGAATTGATAAAGGGGAAAAGGGAACTGGGGAATTATTCAGCCTCTTTCGTAATTGAAACATGAACTATATATGCAAGGGTATCTCTAATCAAATTTTAGATTACACAAATTATGTGTTGTTTACTCAAAATTTTGATGGCAGGCATGCAAATGTATGCTAATAATGGTAGAGCATTTTTCAAGCTGAACACTGTGACTGTAGTTAAACATGATATTGGCCGTAATATTTTCTTCGGTTTTTTTTATTGTGTGCCCCAAGGGCACACTATAAGTGTACTATATATAGAAACTAAACGCGATTGCCTCTCACTTGATGTTTACAGCCAATTGTAGTATATGCAGTCTGAATTCAGTGTTGGCCTGTTTCAATTAACTGTGCTATTTTTTGTCGTTTTTTCTTCCCCGGCCATGAACCAAAAATTGATACAAGGGGAGAGCAGAACTAGGGAATTATTAGGCATATTTTAATTGAAACATGAACTATGCATGGTATCTCTAATCAAATTTTAGATTACACGAACGAATTATGTGTTGTTTACTCAAAATTTTGATGCCAGGCATGCAAATGTATGCTAATTGCTAAGAATGGTAGAGCACTTTTCAAGCTGAATACTGTGAATGTAGTTAATAATGATATTGCCTTCAATATTTTTTTTACCCTCCTTACCATCTATGTTACCCGGAAACTTCAATCAGGCGGCGTTTCCAGTTTCCGACGGAAACACGGAAACTTAGAAACTCAAACCCTAAACTGGTCTTTACACTAATAACATAAAATTCATGTGTTTCCCTCCTTACCATTAGTAACATAAAACGTATGAAGAATGGTAGAGCATTTTTCCCTCCTTACCATCTATGTGTTGTTTACTCAAAGTTTTGATGGCAGGCATGGAAATGCATGCTAAGAATGGTAGAGCATTTGTCAAGCTGAATACTGTGACTGTAGTTAAACATGATATTGACCGTAATATTTTCTTCGGTTTTTTATTCTGTGCCCTAAGGTCGTACTATAAAGCGCACTAAATATAGAAATTAAAACCCTAATATAGAAATAGTGAACCCGTCACAAAAAATAGCTAGGGCACACAATAGAAAAATCCTATTTTCTTACCCTCTTTACCACTAGTGTTACGAATACATCTTGTTGATTGAATGTTGCGGTGTGATCGTGTGTTGCAGGAGACTAGCACAGCATGGGTATAATAGAAGTGCTGCCAAGTGCAAGGAGAAGTTTGAGAACCTTTACAAATACCACAAGAGAACCAAACACAATCGCTTGTCACGCTCAAATGCAAAGTCATATAGGTTTTTTGACCAATTAGAGGCTCTTGATCACCAGGAGTACTCTTCCGACAAACCCAATCCCATCAACACTGTCACAAGAAACTCACCTGCCCCACTCTTTATTAGCCCGATAAACTCTGCCCCTGCCGTTCAGACTCCTATGGCAAACTCAATTCAATTTCCGGCTCATAATCTTGATTTCTCAACATCGTCGTCTTCAGGGGATGAATGTGAAGGCAGTAGAAAGAGGAAGAGGAAGTGGCAAGAGTTTTTTAGCAGTATAATGAAGATTGTTCTGGAAAAGCAAGAGGATCTGCATAGGAAGTTTCTAGAAGCCCTGGATCGGTGCGAGTCCGAGAGGATGGCTAGAGAGGAGTCTTGGAAGTCCCAGGAAATGGCTAGAATTAAAAGAGAGCAAGAGCTTTTGGAACGGGAGAGGCTGATTGCAGCTACAAAAGACGCTGCTGTGATTGCATTCCTGCAGAAGATTTCAGAGCAAGGAAAGTTCCTTGTGCCGGAAAACCTGAATGTAGAAGAAAAGAGCGTAGGTGATGAAGACAACGGTGAGGCCAATCATTTTCATGGCAATTCTATGCATGCAGGCATTTCCAGATGGCCAGAAGAGGAAGTCAATGCTCTCATTAAGGTTAGAACCGACATGGAACTTAAGTACCATGGGGATGGACCCAAGGGTTTGTGGGAAGAAATCTCGGCTTGTATGAAGAAGCTTGGCTATGACAGGAACGCCAAAAGGTGCAAAGAGAAATGGGAGAATATAAACAAGTATTACAGGAAGGTGAAGGAGAGCAACAAAAAGAGGCCAATGGATTCCAAAACCTGTTCTTATTTTCAACAGCTTGAGACGCTATACCAGATCAAAGCCCAGAACGCTGATAACAGCTCAGAGAATAATTTGAAGCCTGAAGAGCTGTTGATGCACATCATGAATCATTCTCGAGAACAAGACATGCAGCAGCAGAGGCTGTCAATGGTGGGTCAAGAAGCAAGTGAAAATGTTGACCGTATGCAAGATGATGAGTATGATGATGAAGACTATGATGAAGAAGCTGAGCATCAAATTGGTACTTCCGTGAGGTCAATCCTGGCATGAGAACTCTGCACCAGCAGTCGCCTTTTATACTAAGAAAAATGCTGAAATGGCGATTGATTGCTGGGACGGTTTTGATGTTTACATAGTAATACTGTAATACAGTAACATTATATTTTATTTTGTAACTTGACTTATATATCTTTTTCCATCCCCCTTCATAGATCTTCATCATTTGTTTGGCGCATACTACATGCTGTTGTTGATAAAACTTTGGCAATGGAGCTAGTTGTGTTTTGTTTGCAAATAATATACCTTTGTTCCCAGCATTCAGGGTATCATGAATATGTGAATTGATGGTATTCTCTGCTTGCATTCTCACTTTTCATAATTAGTTATGAAATCAGCTTCTACGCCTATGGTATAGAACAATTATTTGTGAACTAAAATGTACATTAAGACTTGCAAAACTGTCAGACAACATATGGCATTAACATTAAGAGAGATGAAACACCCCTCCAAAATACTTTAAATCTGTAAAGTAGCAAATACTTCAAGAAATCACAAGATATTGTAACAAATACTGGCATTTACAGATATGAAGCACAGATAAATTATTACTTAAATTATTTTCTATGGATACTTGAGAGTAAAAAGTAGCAAGAAACAAGAGAAAAGGGGAAAACTATTCCCACGTTATTGCAATAGACGATTGTTACAATTTTTTGAGGCCTGATTATTTCGGCAATTCTTTAAGATACAAGTCAAGAATGGGATGATAAGAAAGAATCCATGGTCTGTCATAAGCTTCAGGAATCAACTGAATCAGCTCAAGCTGGCAAGAGGGAGCTGCAGAGTGATTTGTACGCATTTACACAGAGTTTGAACTTCTCTTCTGCCTGACCCTGTTGCCATTTCCAGTTTTACACAACACATACAGGAAAATATAAAGATAGTCAATTCAATAGAGCCCTCAAGAACAAGATTCAGCATGTCACAAAAGAAGAGCGACAGGAAAGAGAAACTTTTCAAGTTCACAGCACGAGGAGCTAATAAATCAGTCAAATTGGACAAACAGCCTTAAACTAAGACTAGAAGACAGCATGAGCATAAAGTTCTTGGCCATTGAAGTCACAGGGAGTTATGATTTTAAAAAAAAATCTGATGAGTGAATTTAATCTATATCCAAATTCTTGTTATGTTCTAGAAACGGTAGATTGCAACATGTTTACAGAACTTGTCATCAGTGAGTATTGTAGTTAATCCCACATTAAATTACATGTCTTGAATCAGAGGTAAAGGTAAGGAATATCCTGTGGCAACGTGAAGGACCGAACAATGCAAAATATTTAAGGGCGCGTGAATGGAAAGTTAATGGAAGAACTAATTTTGCAACATTAACCATTAGGATGAACGTCATATAACAATCTAGTCATTCCTACTCCAAATCTTGCTCTTTGGTAGGCCTTCAATCTTCATATTGAGTGAAAATATTTTATAAGGTTAGATAGCCATATCTGCGAACGTAGCATTGTCAGTGAAGAATTTTTGATGATATACTGACCTGTGAAGGGCCTTGATGTTTATCAGGATGCCATTTCAGAGCGGATACACGGAAGCTACAATGACCAAAATTTACCATATTAGTTGTTGAACGTCAATCATGCCAGCAAATGATACATCAATCAACTTACGCGCTCTTCACGTCATCTATCTTCAAAGGTCCATATGGTGGCAAACCAAGGATTGTCCTATCAGAATGAGAACCAACTTGTTCCCCCTCATTATCAGAATCATTGTCGCTTGCTGCCTCCCACCATTTATGTCTATCATCTCTATTGTGTGTGTTTTCTCTCCAATTAAATCCGGATGTGGAGCTATAGAACGAGGAGCTGTGAAATGCACTAAAAGACCAAGTGTACCATCTCTTCCCAAACTTTGCTTGAAATACAGTTTCATGTTGTTCATCATCTTCTGTTAAATACCCTCTTCTCTGCTTGCCTGAATATTTACAATAATGCCAATTCCATCAGCACCATTTGCAAACAACAATGCAACTATTAATTAAGCATAAAGTACATAATTCCAGCTAAAAAGAAGAGATGATCCACCAAAATAGGAGAAAGATGGTTGGTCGTGTATATGTAAATAGTATTCCAAAATAAACCCATGCATAAAGAAAAAAACAACAGAAATATTATTCAAACCCTAAAAGTTGGTATGAGATCTATCCTTCGTAAATCAGCAAACATGTACACTGACATCTTTCTACAACAGTAGAAAAGCAGAGTAAAGGCCGTGTATTCCAGGCAAGGGATAAAATATCCAAGTGAAAAGAAGCATATGATCTTACGTCTTTGTTTACTTTTGATTCTTTGACTACGGCGTGTCTTTGATCTTCCTGTCTGGGAGAAGCTATCCGTATCATCTTTAAACTCTGATTCGCAGGTACTTTTTTTGCCCTTTTTTCTCCTTGGAGGATTTTGATTCTACATTGCAAACAAACTATATATTATCTAGTGATCATTTAACTCCAAAAGTTATTGAGAAGAGCATTTTTCAAGTACAAACCAAAAGAGGTACTTTGTAGGAATTAATGGCATAATTAACCTATGGACGGGTACTCCTCATAGAAGAGACAATGACCCAAACTGACATTGTCCACTATGAGTACGAATCAAACCATCTATTTCTGATGATTAAATTACAGATCAAATGTCTAGGTCATCAAAGATATATTGACAAACAAATTCATGGTTAATTCCTTAGAAAATCAGCTTGTAATTCAGGGCTTTAACCTTCCAATTCTAGTAAGCCATTCCTCTAGGAGATCCTTGAACCGAGTTCTTTCTTGAGTGGGATACTTTCATGGAATTTATATTACTTTCATCAGTCAACTCTCTGTTCATTATTTCATTTTTATGAATGAATTGAAGATGCATGTTCAACTGCATTTTTTGTTGATTTTTTCTTCATTAAAATTGTGCACCACTTCTTATCATTGCAGTGATCTACCCATGCTCACAAGAAATCTGCAGTAAGATATCCTTGTATCTTTTATGTTGAGCACTCCTATAGACTGTCTGACTGATATTGGAATTCTCTTTCATCCAGATATACAAAAAATCCTACTGTTGTCTGAGACTCAAAAAGACAAATTACAGCAATAGCATCATTCTTTTCTTCAATTGTATATACATAAGAAAAAGTATATCATGTAGAACAATAAAGCACTGTTCTTTGACCAAAATCCCTACATAGCATTTCCTAAAAAAATTAAGAAATACAAGATATATAGCATGTATAAGAAGCACGATTTACCTGAGGTGCACTTTCAAATGGCCCACCACGAAACAGCAGAGTTTCAAGAGCTCTTTTGGCGTCAGCGCGTTTTTGACGAGTCATATATTTGATATAGTTCTGGAATTCATAGTACAACGAAAGAATCATGTATTTGGAAGAGGCATACAGCATGGGATAATTATACGATTTCGCAAAGTGGCTTACAGGAGCCAGGGTTCATTCATCAAAATTGTCAGAGTAAAATTAACTTTCAATGGTCAGTATGGTACTAGAGCACAACTTTTTCAAGTTACAAGAAGGGTTGAAATTTCTTCCAAAGTCTTTATTGTCTCCCTAAGACAAGATAGTGTAATTCACAACATTACTTCAGCAAAGAACAACTTTCTACATAGAAAAGTGGATCAAAGTAAACTTTCTGCAACTCTGGAAAAGCTTAAATGAAGCTAGTACCTTTGATGGTTGCTGATGTTGACCCCTGTTGAAGGTCTGCAAACACAAGTGCTTCCATGAGAACACATATTCAATGTGCAAGCTATCAAACAAAGTCATTTAAGGACCAGTAATTTTATTCCCATTAGAAGGGTGCCATGCCATAGATGTTCAACTCCCAATTGAGGATTATAAAAACAAGGCACAACTAGTCTGAACACAACCCAGATAACACAACACAGACACCCCTAATGTGCCAATTAAAGCAGTTTTATAATGCAAACACAAACAACAATGGAAATAAGGGAACATTTGAGAGTGAAATGAGAGGGAAAGGCTCACGGAATTCCATTTCTTCTTCCACTTCTCATCACAAACAGGGGTTGAATGGAAGGAAGCAAGTTGTGCAGCAGGGAATCCCCCTGAATTTCTCAAATTTGTCAGGTGCTTCAATCTGGGTATCACCTGCATTTCCCTAATTTCTTCTTTCACCTCACGAGAGATCAAAATCAAAAATTCGAACCGCCAATTTTGGTGATGAAGAACCTTCAATTAACAGTCTTTGAACCAAAAAAATCTTGTCTTTTCCAAACAAATTTGTCCCTCTTTTGGGACGAGTTTAGGAACCTAACTATTCCAAGCAGAAATTTTGGCTTGCGTGTGGCATCCAAAACACGATATTCTCTCTCGCCCTCTCTCTCTCTCCGGTTCAATGCCTACTGGGCCTTCCAAAGCTTCCAATGGATTGTGAATGTCCAGCCCATGATACACAGTCGACGTCTCGACGAGCAGTACGTCGTTTTCCTAATACACCTTGTAAAAAATGGCTTAATGTCTCAACCGTCCCTCTATCCAATCCGTATCTTTCGTGTTCCGTCCTATAAACCTATCCCATTAATTTTGAACGGTTCAAATATGATATATTGAAACTTTAAAAGATACAAAAAAGGGCCTAATTCTAAATTTTGATTGGCCTAATTCTAATGGGACGGGTTTATGGGACAGAAGATATGGATTGCCCTCTGTTCGGTGATACATGGATTATCAATATAAAGCTATTCTTTTGGGAAAGAAAATTCTACACCAAACAATCCATTTTTAACAACCAATTAATGAATAACAAGTGACCCACTATTCCATACTTTATCACATGTATCTATATGTCTTGTGTGGTTCGCTGCGGGAGTCATTAGAGATCAAAATGGAGCTTCGGTCAAGGGTTTTATTCATAATATTGGACAATGCTCGGTTCCGATGGCGGAACTCTGGGGCCTCATTGATGGTCTTCAACTGGCTTGGAATGAAGGTTATCACTTCATTGATGTTGAGTGCGACTCGGCCCTTGTGGTCAACCTGGTGCAAAAGACTACGAGTCCGAGTCATCCGCTTTTTAGCCTGGTCTCCCAATACCAAGGCTTCTTGAGACGCGACTGGAATGTCCGCCTCAACCATGTCTCTAGGGAAGCGAATTATGTCGCCGACTCCCTAGCTAGGCTTGCTTTCTCTTATCCATTAGGCTGCCATTTATTATCTTTACCGCCTGAAAGTGTTTTCAATGTTCTTTCAGACGATGCTCGGGGTCGATCTACGCCTCGTATGCTGCTTGTAACGGATGATATTTACGTTTATTCATTTCTAGGGCGTAGCCCTTTCTGACAAAAAAAAAATGTCTTGTGTGGTTAAAAAAATAGCTTTTTTAAAAAATGCATTATATTACATGCCAACGTATAAAAGAAGGCAAAATACATACATAGGCACCTGTACTTGAGCGAAATTTTCAACCAAGCACTTGTACTTTAAAATGTTCTAATAAACACTCTAACTTAGCTAAATTTGTTCTATTAGACACTTAGGCTTTCATCTTTCGGCAAGTGAAAGTCACTCGCACTGACGTGGCTACAAGTTATGCCACATGGGGTGCCATGTAATATTTATTAATAAATTATTGGGAAATATATCAATGTACACGTGTAACATTACATTACATACATATTTTTTATTATCTTATTTTTTTTAAGGGAAATTCCGGATGGTGTCCCTGAGTTTTGGGCTTTTTCGGATGGTTCCCCAAAAAAAAACTTATTCCGCAATATACCCCTGAGGTTTTGGAAAAGTTTGGAACGTACCCCTCTTTTAATTTTACTCGCAGATTCCGTTACTTCCGTTAGCCTTCTTACAAAAAAAAAAAGAAGCAAATCAGCAAAATAAAAAAAAAGGGAAACAAAAGATGAACGATGGGAACGAAGAGGGGAGCGAGAAGAGGAGAGTGGGAAGAACGACAATCCAAGCCGGCGGACGCTGGCTGCGGACGGTGGTCGGGGCCGGCGGACGTGGGCTGCGCACGAAGGGGAACGAAGAGAGGATTGCGAAGAACGACAATCCCAACCGGCGGCGACTTCCATCGGGGGCAGCGGGTCCAGCGAGGAGTTCTGGGGGTATCTTTCTTTCTCCCTCTTTCCCTCTGAATCCTATCCATCTTATTCGAAATTTTGTTTGTTTGATTGGAATTCTGCAATTCGATGATCTGAATGTAGGTTTCTGATGGATTTTTGTTTTGGGGTGATCTGAATGGGAATTGGGGTTGGGGGTGGGGGATTGATTTGGTTTTCGTCAATTCTAAATATGTTTCTTGGCTCGATTTGTTTGGAATTTGAGAATTGGGAGTTCCAAATTCGATTATCCCTCTTTGATTATGTGTTTATTAAACCTAGTTGTGCTTGTTCCTTCACACCAAGAAATTGCTGGATTTATCAATCTGGGTCCTTTTGCAATACGTTTAGTAGTACTTTTTTTAACGAAAAAATTGATTCTTGGAATTTTTCTGGGTCATTTCTTGGAATGAATTTTGAAGGTTCATATATACTGTTGAGTATTTTGAAGATCTCCCAAGTCAACTAAGGTTGGGGACATCATGACCGAAGAAGTATGAACCAAAACTCTACCCATTTTTAATGTTTAGGACAGATTTAATTGTCTTCATTGCAAGAACATCTTGCTACTCATACAATATTATGTACTTGCAGAACAAGCTGATTATAGTATCTCCCAATACCAAAGTTCTGAAGGCAATGTAGCTAATGACAGGTTTACCAACTCAGTACCCAACTGTAGTAGTGACTTAGCAGATTTTTTTCTTCGTCTTTATCTTGCTGGCTTGAAACATGGTTGTCATGTCTTAATATGCAATGGTGCATTTACAGATAATCGCATCATACACATCCCGGTGATCAACGACAAGGGAATGATAGGCATGGTGTCCATTGGAGATGTGGTTCGTGCCGTGGTGAGTGAGCACAGGGAGGAGTTGGAACGCTTGAATGCATATATATAGGGAGGTTACTAAGGTGAAGATATCGAATGATGGTGACGAAGAAGAAAGCTTAGGCTTTTCATTAACTTTTAAATGGTCCTAAAAGAGGAGGTTCTTGTAAATTTTCGTAGTTGTGGTCCTAATTACGATCATATCCAGAACGAGAAGCATTATCATTCAGTTTTTTACTGATTGTTACTTGGCATCGCTAGATTGTTTGTTGGCAGAATGTATATCAATTTATCTGTGTACATTTATCTCGTATAACAATATTACTTCTATAATGATAGTTGAAATGGTATTGGAGCGAAGGAACAAATGCAGAATTGCAGCAACTTTTTTGCTTTTTGTTTGACAATGAAATGAGAAGTGCAAAACAAACAGATGCACCACCAACATTTCAAAGCGAAGTAATATCTCACAACTGGAAATGCCAAGAACACAATAACAAGGAGAAGAAGAAAAACAACATCACAAACCAATCACCCAAATACGTGAAATACAAAACCAAGTTCCTTGTGGACCAATCATGGAACAATCTTAAAAGCCCTCATCTTATCTATCCATGAAATGAAAGAGTTCTTGGTGTTCCTGAATCCCAGAAAGACATACTCCTTGCTCTTGTTTATGCTATCCAGCATCCCATCAAACGCCAACACCGAATCCACAAACCACCAAGCCACCACCTCCTCCATTTTCGTAGGCAACAGCTCGTTCTTGCTCAGTCTCGTCCAAAACAGCCCCCTTATCCTTCATCGTCTCAGCCAGCGAAATCGGCGCATGGCCTTCTTCATATCCAACACACTCCACACATTGAACTACTCAGCCAGAACACTCCACAGCTGCTTCCACCTGAGCACATCCCCATTACTACAATTGAAAGCATCATTCTTAGCATATGGATCGACAACCGCCCATATTTGATGCTCGGCTATGAGATCAGCATCTGATGTAGTGTTGAGCGACTCCCATCCACCTTTCGTCCCTGGAAACTTCTCGTGCTTGCAAATTGCAGCATACACACTCAAGCTACCTGTACCCAAAAACACACTTCGTCCAGATGCACTAATCTACAAAACTGATTTAAGGACTCTAAAAATACTCTTTCTGTTAGTTGCAATCTCAATATCAAAGACTTTGATTGGCAGTAGCATCCAAGTATCTAACTTGCTCCAAGAACATCCCAGAAATGCTCAAATTACACCCAAGCTATCACAACTGAAATTTCGTCCAACTGCACTAATCTACAATATTGACTACACAAAATAGTCTTTTCTGCTAGTGAGAAAATTCAATTACAAGAACTTTATTTGGGAGTAGCATCTAGAAAGAAAGCTGGTCCAAAATTTTCACCAAAATGTTGAAACTATTGCCGATTTCTTAGAAGTAACTAGCTAGAATTCCTTCCATAAAAAGCCATCAGCACTAATGTCCATTTCTTGAGTATCATAAAGAGATCTTCCAACAATCGAAAGCACTCAATTTCTCACATTTTAATCACCAATTGATCACCGCCAAAACGCAAACTCAAATCAAACTACTCTTTGGTGAACTAATCAACTTGATTCAAGCCACACAAAATTCAAATTTCAAATTCGAAACCGATTTCCGATTCCTCACCTCCTTATACAGGAACGAGTTCGGACTGAGCTCCTGGCGAACGAGAGAAGCGATCGAGATGTGAGGAACTTTGAGAAGCTTCGAGAGCAAGTCGGTGTAGACGTGCTTGTTCGTGCTCATCTTCGTCTTTGGATCCCCAATCGGCCGCAACCCTGGATGGAGGTCTCCGCCTGCTACTGGTTTGCATTTCTCTTAAATGAAGTTGACGGAAGTTTTAAGAGAAATTAAAAGAAGGGCACGTTCCGGAATTTTTCAAAACCTCGGGGGTATTTAGCGGAATAAGTTTTTTTGTTGGGCACCATCCGGAAAAGCCCAAAACACAGGGGCACCATCCGGAATTTCCCTTTTTTTAATAATTTAAAAACACAAAACCTAAACTCCTAAAATACATTTCATCTCCTCTTCTCGTGCATTCTGCAACCACTCTCAAACCCTCTACAGATCTAGATCTATTGCATCCTTCAATTCTGTCAAACCATCTACTCCCACTAACGATAATGAAGGCCTTGTGTTGGCAATAGCGAGTCCTTCTTCATCCTCGGCTCATCGGCGCCGCTTTCGACGAAGGATGCAGTAATGGAACGACAACGGCCCATCAACGTCGTCTGTTCGACCATCAGATCTACGCCGTCTTTTCCACCGTCCGCCATCTCAGATCTACGCCGCAACCCGTTTCTTCGCTTCCTTCATTAGGGAGAAGGCAGATGGGGATTATTCGACATAGAAGGAGGCGACCTAGCCGGCCGGAGTGAAGAGATGACCGGCTAGTGCAAGTCTGCAACCCATTGGAGGAGGCGGAAGGGACTCTTCAATTATCACCCAATTGCTTTAATTTCTTTCAATTTTTTATTTTTTTTTCTCAGTTAAATAATAAAGGATAAATTCTATAGTCTTATAAATTTTTTAATTTTCTTTCTACAAAAAAATTGATTAATAATTTTTTTAAAGTTTTTTAAGTTTTCACTTGCCCAGTCGGAGAGTGCAGTACACACACCAGCCACATCATCGTTTAAGTGTTCAATAGAACATAATTTGTTAAGTTTGGGTGTCTAAGAGCATCCCCAACAGCTTCTCTATTATAGAGAAAATGAGGGATTTGGGGGATTATAGCTCATTTTTTTACCCCAACAGCTTCTCCATCTTATTCTCCATAATGGAGATGGGAAAAAAAATTGACTTCATTCTCTAAATGTAGGGGATTCTCTAAAATTGCACTTCATTCTCTAAAATACATTTATGGTAATTATTTCTTTCTTCAAAATGCATTTATGCTCATAGTAGAAGGTTTATATACATTGAGTGTAAAATTTAAGTTTTCCCTTTAGTGTTAAATATATAATGCGAATTCATCATATATATATATTATAAAATATATATTTTAAATTATTATAGCTTCTCGTGAATGCATGAACTTTTTGCTCACATAAGTCCTAATTTTATTGAGTCTATGTGTATATAAGTCATAAATATTTTAGTCGATCGGTACCGACCCTAAAACCATTAAACAATAATATATAGTCTTTCCAACACCTAATTGTGAATGCACGTATTTTCTTATTTACATTATGATTCTTTAGTATAATTACTTCTTTATTATTATTTAAATAAAAAATTAAATATCTTTGAAATAAGATTGTATTATATTTTCATTTCTCTAAGTTAAATAAAAATAATAATTAATAAACATTGAATTCTTCAAAATAGTTAACTGGTTGGACTTAAATAAGAAAGGTTATATTCTGTAAAATGGAGAAGCTGTTGGAGTTGAAGTAGAAAAAATTTGGAGAATATTGTTTTTGCTTCTCCATTTTAGAAAAATTTTTAGCACATCTGTTGGGGATGCTCTAATAGAACAATTTGAAGTACGAGTACCTGATTGAATAAAATGTACAAGTACGGGGGCCTATATATGTATTTTGCCTATAAAAGAAGTAAAGGCATCAAAAAATTTTATGCACAATATACACATACAATAAAAAAAATTGTTGGTTTACCCATCTAACGATTGTCACCCGACAATATAAACATACAATAACTCTATAAAAAAATAACCTTCCCTTTATAATGTCCTGAAACTATTTAAGGAACTTATTACCGACTTATTACCATTGACTTCTCCCAATAAGGAAGGAATCTGGCTTTAAATATACTAGTGTAATTTTGGTCGAAATATAATATATTTTATTAGATGTACTTTTGAGTATGTATGACTAGGGATGCACATTTGCCCCGCGGGGATGGGGACCCGTGGGAACCCGCCCCGAAAGGGGGGGGATTCCCCGACTTAGTGGGGAGTAGGGCGGGGATGGGGATCGGGTTTTAATTCCCCGATGGGGATGGGGAGGGGACGGGGAATCCATTATCCGCCCCGTTTAGTACCCGACCCCGATATTAATAATATGTTATTTTATATGACTATTTAATTTATACTCGAACTATAGTCTATATGTAAAATATTATAATTTTTATTTTTTATAATCTATATGTAAAATATTTTAAATTTTATTTTTTATAGTCTATATGTAAAACATTATAAATTTTTTTATATAATTTTAAATATTATTATTTTGCTTAGAATTTGAGATAATTTTTAGGAATCCTAACAGTAAATAAGACTCTTTAATAAAAAAATCAATAAATGAGGACCCGTTAACATACCCAAACCCGATGGGTATTCCCCGTCCCACTACCCGCGGAGATTAGATGGGGATGGGGCGGGGATGGGGAAACAAATAGGTAATGGGGATGGGGATGGGGAATGCATTATCCGCCCCGCCCCGGCCCCATGTGGATCACTGTGTATGACGTGATCCTTACTTAATAAAACAGATCAAAATAATATATAATTCGAAACTCAGTAGATTAACTCATTACCATTCTCTTATACAAGTGGAAATACATTTCTTAACTTTGCTTGATAAATTCAAAAGGTTATAATAGAAGCCACAACAATTCAAAGTTATAATAACCCAATGACAACTATCATTTGTACATCCGTCATACTGATATGGGATATGAGTCCGTCATAGATACTGATATGGGATATGAGTATTTTCATAAAACTGTAAGTGTGAGGTATTAGGATTTAAGTTGTCAAATTTTCATTTCCTAAAGCACCCGTGTTTAGTCTGCTGTCATTTTACTTAAATCAGCTTAATCAAGTTATGTTTTCTTGCAGAGTAGAGTTATGAGAAGGTTGATTCGTAGTCTAGTGTCATAAAACTTGAAAGAAAAATCCATTCTTAAAATACAAAAAATTAAGTCTGGGTACTGTTTAGTCTCTATAAAGAGAGAAAAAAAGGAAAACATTGGGGGCTTTAAAGTCACTTTGTAAAAAAATTGGCTCAATTTAAAAAGCAAAATACATCTTCTCAATAGTTGGAATTTGTCTATCGATGGCTGAAATTGGATCAATCTCCACATTGCAGAATGGGAGGTGTCTCTAACATTTAGGAGCAATGTAAAAAGCTTTGCTGTATATGGTAAAAATAGTCACGTCAAAAAAGTGGAAAATACATGAAGTTATTAAACTTTTAAGCAAATTAAGGACAATTTAGTAGGAATTTGCATCCCTTCCATAAGAAAAAATTGTCCATTGTGCACATGTTTTCAACACAAATCTTTTGCTTGGTCAACCAGCTTATATACAGTATCTAATTCTTTGAATATGCCATTGGCCTTGCTGATTAGCCTTTGTAGAGTGTTGTGAACGTAAATTGTAAGGGTAACCACATCTTCTTATGTGTATGTTTACAGAAAAGCCACCCTCCACAACAATTCTGGTAGAGCATTGAACCACTTACCAATTATACAAGTGCATTATCACCTTTTACCCTGCCATCATGCAAACCCCATCATCCAGGGAAAAAATGCATACCAAGTCATAGATCCCCCAACAGTTTAATTTATAGATCCATTTCAGAACTAATTTCATAATATTATAGAGGATGCATCTAGTTTTTATACAGATAAAGGAAAATCCAAATCAATAGAAATAGAAAACTGAAATATTGACACCATGGAAGCTTAATCTAGTCATCTCTATTTCCCGACCAAGATCCAAACTGTTTTCAATTGAATGGCCACCCATGATCCATATATACAACAATCAAATCAATACTTTCCATCTACTACCTAATACCACAATTTAACTTGCAACAAGCAATATCATAACAAAATTCTGAAATTAATTAAAATTGTAAAAGAGACTTCAATCACACTAATAATATACACAGGGAAAAATCACTCACCCATGGCAGTAGGAAATCCAAACGGAGTGAATCTATAAACTTACACGGGGATCAAATAGAGCACCGATCCACCTGCAGATGAATCTCTCTTCCCTGCAAATTGTCAAGATAATATATAAGCCAACAGAATATTAAAAGAAGAGCTAAATAATCAGAGCAAGTACAGTAACAAATTCATCTAATTGGATCAAAAGACGTGTATCTCTCTCTAGCCTCTTTAAAGTCGTTGTGCTTTGCAATTCAATCACTTGTTACAAGGAACTAATTTGTTAGGTCTAGTATCAAGAAACATATGCTGCCGCTCCATATTTAACAAAATAAGGCACCAGGAGCTAAAAATTATTTACCAAAACATCCTTGAAAATAACACAAATCCCGATCTAACACAAAAAACTAATATACATGTCTCTCCCCGATGTCTTCGACGTTGAATTCGATGTGGGAATTGCGGGTGATAGAAAATTGGACGCTGAATTGGGAACCGATTGAAATTGCGAGCGGACGCTGAATTGGAAGAAATTGGACGTTGAATTGACACATACACAACAACTCAAAGGAGAGCGTACCTGATTGATTTTGTATATTGCATGACATTAAGAAAATCAAAAGGCTTTTATATGATTTCGTAAATTCCCGAACCTAAATTCAGTGCACATACTTTGTCGTCGTCGACCACAGACATGGAGACTGAATTGAACACGACTGTATATTAGAAGTCAGGGAGACACATTTGAAGACGACAACCGCAATGGAGATTGAATTGAAGACGATCGGAAATTGGAGGCGATCGGAGACGTAGACACTCAATCAACAATCCTAATGGATTTTGTCAGCCCTATTACTCATGCCCTCAGTCGCTTGAATAGTGTATATTTTGAAAATCAAATTCTCTTCAACAACTATAAAGAATATATAGGGAGAAGCGACTCAGTTTTCATCTTGATAATTATGAACGTGGATAAGGCGGTTTGGTAGTTCTCAAAGTAAATGTGTAGAAAACTGACAATTAACCGATTAAAAAACTGTTACTATCACCTATTTGGCTCCTGATTGGTCCACATGTCGATTGAACAACATTCCACGTGGTGCCATTTTTTGTGAAAGGATGGCTTCACAAATTAGAGATAGGAAGACTAAGAAGTGACTTCTCAGTTTTTGGATGTTACAATTCATATGCAAGAACTCATCAGAAAGTGACTTCTTTTTGAAATTTGTTCTCATCACATATCCAAAGAACTTGCAACTAACTTTTTAGTCACCAGGCTAAGATCTAAGATCATGATACACAAACTTCATTGTTCAGGAACCAGAAAGCCTATTCGTTCTTATAACAAGTCTTCTTTTGTCAGCAAAATAGATGCAATCAAAATTTAGAAAATTTGGTACTGTTATTGCCCATCTCAGAACTTTAGCCTTTAGCCTTTCAAATTTGGCCCATATCTAACTTCCATAACCATAAGATTTCAACTATAGAATTTCGGATCTCATCACTGATAACAATGACCTAAGTATTTCCTATCAAAAAGTTACATTTTATAACTTCCGACATTTGATTCGGCTGTTAAGGTCTTAAGATGGTACCTTGAGGTCACTGTTTCAAATCCCATGACATCCACAACTTTACTCTTTAATTCAAATCCCATGACATCCACGACTTTACTCTTTAATTCCATATGGACAAGCATTTCTCTCTTTTTTCTTCCTAGAATTTTCTTTGTTTTTTAATCCTATTTTTTGGTTTTTGTTTCAAACAATAGTTGTAGCATGTTTGCTTCGTTCAATGTCCATATCTATTTTCAAAATTTCTGATGGGTCCATATTCTTCAAGTCTTGCATTGTTTGATAATGTGAGAGAAACATGCCACTTACATATTCTTCAAGTCTTGAATAGTTTGACCATGTGAGAGAAACATGTCACAAACTTCTTGTATTGACTTAAACTCAACTAAAATATGGGAGCATATATACTCCATGACCATCAAATATATATATATATATATTCACATCATTACCATATTAAAATGTGAAAAAAGTAGCACACTTGGGACTGCTTAGACTGAAATATTTTTTATTTGTTGTTGATCAACTAGTAACTTCTCTTACCACTAGGTTTGAACAATATCAAGAATATGAAAAAGTTTTTGGCTTTTTATTTACTTTTGACAAACTGTATTCATTGAATGATAAGTGCTTATAATCTTCCTGTATATTGAAAATTCCTTGAAGAAAAATGGAAAGACTGATATTGATGCAAATGAGTTATATACGAAGCTTAAGTTGTTGCAAAAGTTTTTGCCTAAGACGATTGAGCAACCGGTTGATATTTTGAGATATTTGAAACGGATGGATTGTATTTTTAATACATTTATTGTATAAAGTATTCTATCAACTATTCCACTGACGGTTGCATCTGCAGAAGCAAGCTTTTCAAGGTTGAAGTTGCTAAAGTCCTACATGTGATCTACAATGACACAATAAAGACTTAATGGATTGGCTACGATCGCAATTGAGAATGATCTTCTAGAAAAAATTGATCATGAAAAGTTGATTGAAGATTTCATTTCAAATAATGCTAGAAGAATACGTCTTTTCAAATGAATATTAATTTGAAATGTAATGACACTTTTTATAGTTTATTTCTATAAAATATAAGACATATTAGTAATATTGTGAAATATGAATTACACTTTCATGTTTTTATGGTTTATCCAAATTTTCAATATTAGGGCCTTATTTTAATTTTTGAACAGGCCACCAAAACGCATTGGATGACGTTGATCTTACAAATATGCATCAATCAAGTTACTTAGTTAACCAACCGTATCATCTTATCGCGAATAGATAAGATCGTAATAGATGCACGTAGACCTGTCAAAAGCTGACCCGACCCGAAAACTCGACCCGACCCAACCCGAAATTTTTGGGTTTCAACCCGAAAATTTGAACCCGAAACCCAGTTTGAACCCGAACCCGGTAAAAACCGAAAGTTTCTGGGTTAGGGTCAGGGTCAACCCGCTGGGTCAAGAAATCTATACGGCGGAAAACTTATTTTAGAATACACTCTAATATAATGAAATAACAGATTGACGGGTAATTGTGCACCCAAAGGTTTTAATTATATTACAATATATAAAGTTTATTTTGGAAAATTATGATATATTTTATTATTAAAATATTTAAAAATAATTTTGTTATTATATTTTATTATTTAAATAATACTTTATTTAAATTTTGGTCAAAAAATTGATACTCTTGACCCGTTGGGTTGACCCGACCCGAAACCCGAAGCGACCCGACCCAGTTTGACCCGTAACCCGATTGACCCGAACCCGAACCCGGAACGACCCAACCCGAACCCGCCCGACCCGACCCGATTGACAGGTCTAGATGCATGCATAGTGCACACCTCTTTGAATACCTTATTCTTTACTTAGACTTTGTGTTGGTACGAACATTAATTTTTTGTTAGTATTATGTACCATTATACTTTCAGTAAGCTACGAAATTAAGTAACATACATCTATAATACTATAAACTATAGTCGGAATCCGCAATGGATGCTCATCATTTCATCAATATCCCAAAGTTTTCATGTGATCTGCCTTGAAATTTATTTAGAAAATGGGTTTTCTATATGTTTAGTTTAATACTATTAATGAGACGGAATGCACATGGTTGCTATATTGCTACACCTCAATTAATTGATGACTAATCAATAGGACTAATTTACTTTGACATTTTTGTTTCCTCCTCCTAGGGGCGTTGAAGACGGAGGGACGCCCATTTCCAATCGACGCCAATAAGACGGAGGGATTCCATAGCCCTCAAGCTTCCTGTTGATACCAGGAACCGTCAACGCGGTAAGGCACCCCACCAAAACAAAATATGACCAAGTATAGACTTCTCAAAGATGTCGTCAAACCCTAAACTCTACGGCCATCGCGATCGGATACGCCGCGGTCCAAACCAATGGTTCCTTACAAGGCAGACTCCCTACAAAGTGGAGGCCCGGTCCCGAGGGTTGCGCTCACCGCGCTCATCGCCCCGTCCCATCCACGCAAGTGGGTGGGCGGCAACGTCCCATCAGGTGAGCGGTGGGCGGCAACGTCCCATCCCGGCCTTTGATTGGCCAGCCCCGCGGCCGCCGCCCCAGGAACCAACCGTGGGGCGACACGTACCTGGGCGGCGCTCGTCCCACATCGGCATCTCGCTCCAACCCAGCTCGAGCCTCCACTATAAATAGCGAGCTCAATGCACCAGAATGGGGATCGAAAAACCTCGTGAACCACATACACTAGATTTCGAGTTAAGATCATTGGTGTAGCCCGATACACCTAAACGCGATAGAGAATCTCTGTCTATTGTTGTAATCCCACAGCTAATACAAAATATCCTTTACACTACCTTCATCGCGTTATACTAGCGATCACATACTTTCCATCTCTTCGTCCGTTGACTCGGTTGAGTTCTAATCTTGTACTCTCATCGCGTTACATTCCTACCGGTGTTTTCGGACTTCAACATTGGCGCCGTCCGTGGGGAATTTCCTCAAAATAAGCAGGCACCATTTCAGCTAACGTAGAGTGATGGACGCTAACAGCAACAACGCTTACTACGCTGACGGCGCGGCCTTTGGGATGTAGCCGCCACCTCCGTGGTATTACGGTTCACCGCCCGCGCAGCAACAACAGGCCGTGCCGGGGTGGAACCCGGGTTTCCAGCAGGGTTTCCAGCCAAAGGCCCCCTTCCAGGGGTATGTCCACGCGCAGTACTACCAAGAGTACGCACCCGAGCAGGAGCCCTACGTGGAGGAATACTCCACCACCAACGGGAGTTCGACTGGGCAGGAGGTGGAGCAGGACGCTCCCAACGCGTTGTTACCTCTCAACCCCCACTTCCAAGGCTACGCCCCCGCGTACCACTACGGCCAGGGTGCATATCCCATGCAGCACGGTCAGGGTGCTTACCCGATGCCCCACCAGCCGTATGTACCCGCTTACGCCGCGGGTTACGGACCGGGCCAGGCATACCACACCCCGCCTCCAGGGAGCTCGAGTGAGGGCGCTCCACCTCTCGGCCCCAATCCACACGCTCCGGCTCCCGAAGCAACATGATGGTGGACGATCGCGGCACCACCTACGACAGCCCTTTCGCCGACTTCATCCAAGAGGAGCCCATGCCAAATGGGTTCCAGAAGCCGTCAGCAGCGCTACAATTCGACGGCACGAAAGACCCGGGAGAGCACGTCAGGCAGTTTTTCGCCCACATGACGTTCAACACCTACAATGACGCCATGTACTGCCGGGTCTTTTCCTCCACCCTTAAGACCGTTGGGATGAGGTGGTTCACCAACCTCCCGGTGGGCTCTATCACGTCTTTTAAAGATCTAACGCGGCGGTTCATGTCCCACTTTAGCGGGTTTCGAACGCGCATGAAGACAACGAAGGATCTCATGAGCGTGACACAAGGAGAGGAGGAGACCCTGGCAGCCTTCTTCACCCGGTTCGTCATCGCGGCGTCGGAGGTGCCTCACCTCAACGACACCTCCGCCCGCGACATGTTAATCCACAACCTCCGCGACGGAACCTTCAAAGTCAAGATGTGCGGGAAAACCCTGCACACCTACGAGGACGCCTGCAACGCCATCACCAAACGCGTCTTCGCGGAGGACGCGGCAGGAAGGCCCACACAGGATCGCGGCAAGGGAAAGGCCAAAACCACCCCGGAGGCCCTCACCGTGTCCACCACACCAACGAAGCCTCAGGGTGGGCAGCGCGGTGGCCATAACCGTGGTGGAGGCCGTCGTGGCCGCGGGTATCAGGGATACCGCGGGCCACGCAACAACCGCGGTGGCAACGGGCCGAACAACAACGACCCATACACCGGGGCTAACACCACGGCCCTCGGGCCCTGCAACGACGGTGGTCAGCCGGCACAGGCAAACACTTTGGCCGGTACCGCACCCGCGAGAGGAGGGGTCAATCCGAACGACCCGAACCTCTACATCAACACCATCGCGGGGGGGTCCACCCTCGCGGGGTCCAGCGGCGGGGAGAGGAAGCGTTATGCTCGCGTTTCAACCTCCGGCGGCTCCATCAACAGCTTGGGTGCGGCGGGAGTCCCTCACTCCGACATCACCTTCCGACCCAGCGATTCCCGCGAGCTCATCACTCCGCACACAGACCCTCTGGTGGTGCACGCGGTCGTCGCCACCAAGATAGTCAAGAGGATCATGGTCGATACGGGAGCGTCGGTGGACATCCTGTACTATGACGCGTTTGCGCAGCTCGGCATTTCACCGGCCATGCTCCTACCTTACGCTGGGAAGCTCACTTGCTTCTCCGGCAACGAGGTCGACGTCGCGGGATTGATCACCCTGGATATGACCCTGGGGGACGGTAAAGACGCCCGCCGGACTAAGCCTATCGAGTTTACTGTCGTCCGGCTCCCTTCCATCTACAACGCGATAATGGGACGGACTTCGTTGATGAAGTTCCAGGCCGTCGCGTCCATCTATCACCTGGTCCTGAAGTTCCCCGTCGAGGATGATGTCGTGCTTTTTAGTTAGATTTCTTAGGTAGTTTTCTAGCCTGTTTTTCATGCTTTCCCTTTGTGTTTGTGTGTTTTGCATAAGATTCCGACTCTCTTTTGAGGGTTGGAGTCGTTTGTGTGTTGTTTCGTGTTGTGTAGGTATTTCGAGCCTTTTGGAGAAGTTTTTCATGCATTTTCGGAGCTTTCTAGGAACCGCTAGTTTTCAAGAGTCAAGTGTCAAGGAACCAAGAACCCAAGTCGCAACCAAAGGAGCCTTAAAGGAGTGCCAAATTCTCAAGAAATTCAAGGAGCAAAAAGGAAGAAACACCCAGCAAAAGCCCAACCAATTGGAGCAAGAACGAAGCAAACCGAGAAGAAGTCCACGTTCTGCAGTAGGTCGGCGCCGACCCCCATATGGTCGGCCGCGACCCCTCTCAGCATCCGAAAAGAAATCCGTGCGCTGCAAGTAACGCTTTTGGGCGGGATTTTCGAAACCCGAAAAAGGAGGGCGGCTGTGCAGACTTGTGGCAGAGATGTGGCAGACTTGTGGAGAGGAGGAAGCTTCCTTCCCTTGCTTTTGTGGGCTGCTACAAAACCCATTTTGTCCCCCTTTTCAATTCAGCTTTTCCAAGAGGGAAAAGGCTCAAGGGTGAAAGGGGAGAGAGAGGAGAGAGTTGGCTGAAGAAGAAGTGGAGTTTGAAGAAGAAGAAAGTGATGGTGGAGAAGAAGAGTGTGAGTGTGAGAGAGAGTTGTTTGTAAGGAGAGGTAGTGAAGAAGAGATCTTGCTCTAGTTGTTGATGTTCTAGGAGGAAGAAGACAGTGGTGTGTGAAGAAATCTTGTGGGTTGTTTGAGTTTGTAAGTTTGGATCTTTGATTTATTGAGGTTGTTTGTCTGAGATGATGTTTTCCTCTTCTTTAGTGTTGTTTGTGTGTTTGATTATGTGTGAGTAGTTAGCTTGCTAGGGTTGGGGTGAAACCCACCATGGAAGTGCATTTGAGACCTTGATGTTAGGATCCATGCTTAGCTTGAATTCTCTGCCTATAAATCCCTCTTGTGTGCTTAAAACCCTTGAAGAAGGGGGAATGTGCTTGTTTGCAACCTAATCGAGAGGTTTTGTTGTGAATGTGGACTATCCGGGTTAGATGAAAGTCGAACCCTTCGAAGAACAAGTTAGATTGCATGTTAACCCTTTCATGTAAGTGGAGGCTCTTGATATGTTCTTTTGTGATGAAAGTCACCCATGAGTGAGTTGAGTTGGTCCTCTATCATTGTTTGAATGCATGCTCGTGGTGTGGTGAAACCCCTCCCCTAGTTGTTTTTCCTTGATTTTACGAAACTCTTTCGTGCCCAGAATAGGTCGGCCGCGACCAGTTGCAGGGTCGGCCGCGACCTCCTCTGTAGTTGGTTTCTTTGCGTTGTGAAGTTCTGTTTTAGGTCGGCCGCGACCTCCATAGGGTCGGCCACGACCTATTCCTGAGACGTGTGCTTTGCGTTTGTTTGCTTGTTTTGCTTTGTTTTGTTTGGTTTTGCTTTCGTAGTATGATTGCTAGACTATAGAACTACTAACTCCCGTGGACGATCCTGACTTTGCTATACTCAGCGGGGTCTTGACAAATTTATTTGTTAAGGTTAAACCCTACCCAACAAATTGGCGCCGTTGCCGGGGAGTTAGTTTAGTTTCCAAGTCTAGCTTTCTTTTGGGTGAGGGACTAGCCCGAACCCCTATTTTGTTACTAATTCGTTTCTTTAGTGCTTTGTACGCAGGTGTATGCCCTCTAGTTCACAAAGGATAATTGACCATTTCCCCTTTGATCCCGAAATAGAGAGAACTCTTCGTCGAAGACTAAGAGAACGAAAAGCAATGGCCGACGCTGAGGCCTTGCTCATCAAATGGCCGAACTTCGCGCTCAAATGGAGCGAATGCAAATGGAGCGTGATGCTCAAGCCGCAGCTGCGCGGCAAGAAAGAGAGGAGGCCGCCCGCCTCCGAGAACAACTTGATGCCATCCGGAGGAATGCTAAGCAATACATGCATCCTGAGCTTAGGGTTCCCGAGTCCGCTATTGTGCTCCCGGAAATTGAGCGCACTTTTGAGATCAAGTCCCACTTCATCACTCTCATCAAAAGATCTCAATATGAGGGCAAGCCCACCGAATGCCCCATGGAGCACATCAAGAACTTCACCGATCTTTGTGACACTATCGCCGCCGATGGTGTCTCACTTGAGTATGTTCTCCTCAAGGCGTTCAAGTGGTCTTTATGTGGGAAGGCTCTTCATTGGCTCGAAAGTTTTCCCGCTAGGTCCATCACTACATGGAAGCCTTTGCACGACTTGTTCATGACGAAGTTGTTTCCACCGGCCAAAACCACCGAGCTAAGGAAGCGCATCACCTCCTACCATCAACTTCCCAACGAGACATTTGTTGAAACTTGGGAGAGATTCAAGGAGCTTCTTCGGCAATGTCCAACCCATGGACAACCTCCTTATGTTCTTCAAGAGATATTCTTTCAAGGGATCAATGCGGCAACAAAAGACCGCATCAATCTCCACACCGATTGTGGTTTTATTGAGATGGATCCCGACGAGGCATGGGGTCTCATGGACAAACTCACCAACTATGATGCCATGTACGGGACCCAACAAGCCGTCCGGATTCCACCAAGAAAGCTCTATGATCCTAATAGCGAGCCAATTGATCAAGATGTGAAGTTTCAATTTATGCAAGATGAGATCAACAAGCTCAAGAAGCAAGTGAGCTACTTCAAGTCCGCCGGCCCACCTTGTCAAGAGTGCGGTTCTCAATATCACACCGCCGCCTCTTGTACTAATGTGGAGCAAGTCCGGGCCGCCGAGGCTTATGCGGAGGCGAACTATATGAGACGAGCCTACCGAGGCCAAAACAATGCTTATGCGGGGAGGAACAATAACTATCCTCAATGGAATACCCATGGCCAAGGTCAAGGTTATCCACCTCCCCCGCAAGAACAAAGGGGCCCTCCTTATAGACCTCCCGGTTATCAAACGGAGCCATCATGGGTCCAAGAGTTGCAAGAAGGATTGATGCAAGGGGTGAGAACCGAGCTCACCACTCAGTTGAAAGGAGTCCATACGAGATTGGGAGATCTTGACGCATGGAGAAAGAACGTTGACTCCCAACTTGGTGATCTCGCGGCTCAAATCCCACGACCTCAAGGGCGCTTACCGGGCCACCTCGATGAGAACCCAAGAGGTCATATTGCCGCCGTTCACTTAAGAAGCGGGAAGAAGTTGCCGGACCGAGTTGTAAGTGAAGAACCGGCGGAAAAAGAGGATGAGACTCCTCTGGAACAGGTCGTGGCCGACCCCCCAATGGTCTCCACCGACCCTGTCCTTGCTGCAGAGGAGGTCGCAGCCGACCACCTCCAGGTCGCGGCCGACCCTCCTCAGAGAATCACGACGTCCGTCCATTTGCCTCCGACAACAAAGGTACTTCCCTACCCGTCCAAAAAGGCTAATGATTTCACGGAGGGAAAGTTCAAACGCTTTGTGAAGGTTCTCCAAGGCCTCAACATCACCATTCCCTTTGCCGAAGCTTTAAATGAGATGCCCGCCTACACCAAATTTCTCAAGGAAATCTTGTCAAAGAAGCGGTCGATGTCCGAATTGACCAATGATGTGCGGTCTATTGAGCTCCCGAAAAATCTTGGTGATCCGGGTAAGTGTCTTTCTGTTACAGGGTGATGCCCTTCGGTTTGAAGAACGCGGGGGCCACTTTCCAACGGCTGGTGGATCATGTCTTCCGGAGACAATTGAAGCGCAGCGTCTCGGCTTACGTCGACGACATTGTGGTCAAGAGCCGCAACGTGCAAGAGCACCTGTCCGATCTGGCCGAGGTTTTCCAAACCCTGCGCGCCCACCAAATGAGTCTGAACCCGGAAAAGTGCGTCTTCGGGGTAAAATCGGGAAAGTTCCTCGGCTTCATGATCAGCGCGAGGGGCATAGACGTCAATCCCGCCAAGGTCGCCGCGGTGTTGGAGCTCCGCTCACCGGCTTCGCGCAACGAAGTCCAGCGATTGGCGGGTGCGGTAAACTATCTTGGCCGTTTTTGCTCCAGATTGTCGGACCGCGCTCTTCCTTTCTTCTCCTGTCTCAAGAGCACCACCACCTTCACCTGGACGGAGGAGATGGAGAGCGCGTTCCAAGCTCTAAAGGTCTACCTCGCCAATCTTCCAACACTCTCCCCGCTTGTCCCGGGAGAGGATCTGCACTTGTATATTGCCGTGAGCCAGCATACTGTGAGCGCGGTCCTCACCCGCGATTTCAGTTACCCAGTGTACTTCACTAGCAGGGTGCTTTAGCCGGCAGCACAACGATACTCACCCGCGGAGAAGATGTCTCTGGCCGTCGTGGTGGCGGCAAGAAAGTTGTGCCCCTACTTCCAGGCGCACCCCATCTAGGTCCTATCGGACCTCCCTCTGCGCCAAATCCTGCATCAGCCCGCGTTGTCGGGAAGAATGACCAAGTGGGCGGTCGAGTTGTCAGAGTTTGACATCTCGTACCACCCACGGACCGCGATCAAGGCGCAGGCCCTTGCCGACTTCGTGGTAGAAGTCACCTTCCCCAACACGGACGAGAGCCCCGACGAGTGGAGGGTCTTTGTTGACGGCTCGCACTGCGACCTGGGGTCGGGTGCGGGGGTGGTCCTTGAGGGACCCTCCTACGCGTCCGAGCATGCCCTCAATTTCGGCTTCGAGGCCACCAACAACGAGGCCGAGTATGAGGCGGTGATCGCGGGAATTGAGATGGCCCTGCTGGTAGGCGCACGGAGGATAAGGGTTTTTACGGATTCTGAGCTTGTCGCGCGACATGTCGGTGGCCAGGACGAGTGCACCACAGGTTTTCTGCCTCAATATCGCGCCAAGGTCAAAGCGTTGATCGCATGCCTCGAGACTTTTGCCATTGAATCCATACCGCGTGCGGCAAATGCCAAGGCCGACGCATTGGCCAAGATGGGTTCGGCCCTCCCGCCTGAGGTCGGCAATAAGGTCATAGTCGAGAGAAAGATGCAGCGCGGTGTCACTCAGGCAGTGTTCGCGCTGGCCACGGAGGGATGGATGGCTCCCATAGTCCGATATATCCAAACCGGGGAGTTGCCCCAGGACGATGCCATGAGCGCACGCAAACTCAAGCTCAAAGCGGCACGGTACTGCATCGAGGGCAACAAGTTGTATCGCCGCGGCTACGCGGAGCCTAACCTGCTCTGCGTGGACGAGGCCACCGTCTTCGAGGAAGTGCATGAGGGCATACGTGGAGGTCATCCGGGCTGGCAGACTCTTGTCCACAAAATAGTCCGGATGGGGATCTATTGGCCTACCCTGCGGCGCGATGCGGCGGCTTACGTGCAAAAGTGTGACAAGTGCCAGCGCTACGAAAACATCCAGCACGCTCCGGCACGAGAGCTGCGCGGCATCCAGCCAACCTACCCGTTCGCGATGTGGGGTATGGACATCCTCGGTCCCTTCCCTAAGGCCGCCGGGCAAGTGTAGTTCATCCTGGTCCTGGTCGATTACTACACCAAGTGGGTGGAGGCCGAGGCCATGGCCCGGATCACAAGCGCGAAAGTCTGCGGCTTTCTCTAGAAGAATGTGTTCTGCCGTTTCGGCGTCCCAGTCGCGATAATGACAGATCACGGCCCCCAGTTCGACAGCGAAGAAACGCGGGACTTTTGCGCGAGTTTGAGCATCGAGTTGAGGTTCTCTTCGGTTGCACACCCTCAGTCCAACGGATTGGTGGAAAACGTCAACGCGAGGATACTCGACGACCTCCGGCGCAGGCTGGATGGTGTTCAGGGCCGGTGGGCCGAACTATTGCCACTTGTTCTATGGACAAACCGCACCACGCCACGCAGGGCAACAGGAGAAACACCTTTCGCGATGGCTTACGGTAGTGACGCCGTCGTGCCCGTCGAGTCCATGTTACCCACAGAGCGAGTCGTGGGGTACGACCAGTTCACTAACGATGAAGCTCTCAAAGTTGAAATGTACCTTCGCGATGAACGCCGAGAGGCGGCGGAGCTGCGCTCAGCCGAATACAAGAGAAGGACCGCGGCATACTACAACAAGAGAATCAAGCCCCGCGGTCTCAAGGAGGGCGATCTAGCCCTCCGAAGAGCCGAAGGATGCAAGCTTGACGCGAAGTGGGAAGGACCGTACCTCCTTTCCAAAGAGGTTGTCCCGGGGGCTTTTAAACTCACAGATCCAACGACGAGACAAGCTCTCGCCAAGACATGGAATGAGGCACGCCTCAAGAAATACTATGTGTAAATAAGCTAGGATTATCACCGCGTTGCGGTTGATTGTAATGTCTTTATTCTACCCGTTTTCATATGAATAAAACGAGACAACTACCGTACACTGTCCTAATAGTGAATTTGTCGTTACGGAAAGCCGCCAAGTTGCCGTCCTCGCTTGGGGTTTGTCCGCTAACGCGCGCGATGCGCTTAGGCGCGCCCGAATTGGGTTCCACCCCTCGCGGTTGCATAATGCCTTAAAACATCAAAAACTCCACAGTCGTTAGGGAAACCCGAGTTGCCGTCCTCGCTTGGGGTTGTCCGCTAACGCGCGCGATGCGCTTAGGCGCGCCCGAGTTGGGTTCCACCCCTCGCGGTTGCATAATGCCTTAAAACATCAAAAACTCCACAGTCGTTAGGGAAACCCGAGTTGCCGTCCTCGCTTGGGGTTGTCCGCTAACGCGCGCGATGCGTTTAGGCGCACTCGAGTTGGGTTCCACCCCTCGCAGTTGCATAATGCCTTAAAACATCAAAAACTCCACAGTCGTTACGGAAAGCCACCAAGTTGCCGTCCTCGCTTGGGGTTTGTCCGCTAACGCGCGCGATGCGCATAGGCACGCTCGAAGTTAGGTTATGCCCCTCGTAGTTGCATAAAGCCTTAAATACATCAAAAACTTCACTGAGATCATAAGCAAAAATCTTACATTAAACTAGTGTTCGCAAAAATCCAAGTTACATTAACCTAGTGTCAAGCGCGGTCCTAGCACCTAGCTTGGCATGGGGTTGGGTACGACTAGTGTTCGCAAAAATCCAAGTTACATTAACCTAGTGTCAAGCGCGGTCCTAGCACCTAGCTTGGCATGGGGTTGGGTACGGCGAGTGTTCGCAAAGATTTAGTTTAAAAGACAAAAAAACGAACAAGAAATAATCACAATGCCGCGTGGCGGCAAATAAAGTTAGGACGCCTACTTCGCGTCAAGATCAAATACAATTACAGCCGCAGCGCGGCAAACACCAAATGTTTGGGCCCATACGGCCAGAGAGTAATAGTCAACTTAGAAAAGCAAAAAACAAAAACACACAGAGGTAAGGCTTCAGGCGTTAGGGGCTTTGGCATTGGCATCGGCCGCGGTCTCGGAGGG
This sequence comes from Polygonum maritimum, assembly GCA_963924305.1. Taxonomy (NCBI): domain Eukaryota; kingdom Viridiplantae; phylum Streptophyta; class Magnoliopsida; order Caryophyllales; family Polygonaceae; genus Polygonum; species Polygonum maritimum. The sequence continues at coordinate 29,123,841 of OZ002737.1, forward strand.
AGGGGGGGCCTCATTGGTTTTCTCGCTCTCATTGGGCCCATACGGCCGGATTGGCCTGGCCCTCCGGATCATCATGACCCTCCGCGTCGTCCCCCTCGATGCCCGGAGGCGGCTTCGCCACTCCGCCCTCCCAGACGACCCCCATTTTGCGATGGAGGTCAGGAGCGAAGTACTTGACCTTGTACCTCTCAACATATTGGAGGGCCGCGGTGACTGCACTAAGAGCTTGGACCGCTCTCGCATCCTCAATGCGACGGTCCATGTACTCTTCCGATTTGAGGAACTCGGGCACCGCGTTCTCGGCCTTGGCTTGGGCCTCCTCCAATTGATGCCGCTGTTTCGCAGACGTTGCCTTGAGCCCCGCCACCTCCTTTTTGGTCGCGGCGAGTTGGGCTTTGGTCGCTTTAAGCTCTGAAGCGTCCCGCTCCGCTTGTGCGCGCACCTCCGCGAGGGTCGTTTCGGCCGCCTCCTTGGCCTTGGTCGCCTCCTCCAATTGGGCCTCCGCCTCGCACAAACGATCGGGGAGGTAGTTCAACCACGCGTTGACCTGCAAATAAAAGCATATTTTTTAGCCCGAGTAAAAGTTATAAAGGATCGGCACCAAAAAGTGAGGGGGCCGCATACCATATGGCCATACTTCGCGCACTCCCCTCCGACCTCTGCCGCGTTGAGGGTTTGGAACCATTCCCTCTCTTCCTCGTAGGGGTACTGGCCCTCCTGGAAGGTACCCCATGCCGGCCCGGCGCAGGCGAAACCGGCGACCTCGGCCTTGCGGGACCAATGGCGGCGGGAACCGGCGCCCGTCGTGATCTGGGCAGGACCCTTCGCGACAGGCTCGGGAGGTTGGTCTTCAACGCGGACCAAGTCCCGCATGGACTTCTTGGCAGGCGCGCCCTCGGCTCGGGTCGCGTCCTCCGCTCCTTTGCGCTTCGAGGCATCCCCCAGCGCGCGTTTGCCCTTTTGACACACTGGAGCGTCCTTCCCCTTGGGGCCGGGCGTGCCCTTCGCGGTGGCCCCCTTTTGGCCCCCAGGTTTGGCGGTGGAGGGTGCGCCAGCGTTGGTCGGGGCGGATTTGCTGGTGAGAGCGTCAAACACATCCATATCTGCAAAAGCAATTCACGAGCGTTTAGACTAAACGCGTGCAAAGTACTGAGAAAACAGGCGTCAAAATAAAACCAAGTCTCAAAGAAAAAACAACAAAAAATACCCTCGCCCTCGGGCTCCAGGGACGCGGTGGCCGACGAGGATATCTCGACCACCCGGGGCGGCGCCGGCCTCAGGCTGAGGCCCGCGCGCTCTAGGCGCTCCTGCGTTAGCCAAGTCTGCTGTTCCCTTTTGAAGGGTGCGACGACGGCCTTCTTTGCCGCGACGGCCTGCTTCGAGGCACCGCGCTTGCGTTTGTGGGGGCGGAACTGGTCGGCAATTAGGGGGCAGAGCATGACGTCGCCTTGGAAATCGTGCACAATGAACCATTTCTCCTTCCACCGCGGGCCAACGTTGGAGGGAGTGATGATAAGATTGCAGTTCGTGAGGCTGAAATTCACAATACCCCTAGTGTCCGCTTTGATCGTAAGAATCTGCCGCAGATGCCCCGCGGAGGGGGGGGGGGGTGCTTCAGCTCTAGGCACCTTAGGTGGTACGCCGCGATGTAGCTCCAGCAGTTGGGGGCCATCGAGGCAGGGGCAAGCTCAAGATCAAATAGGAGATCAGTGACGTAACGCGGTAAAGGAAGCCTGAAGCCCGCAATGAGGCTCCCCGCGTAAACCACATGGCCCGCCTCGTAGGCAGCATAGCTGTTACCCCCGTCCAGAGGCAGCAGGAGCTCCACCCCAACTGGCCAAGGGTATCCCGTCGCGATATGGTCCAGCTCCTCGAGGGTGAGGATGGAGGCGCAACCCTTGGCCAACGACACCGGGTTCTCATATTCAGCCAGACGCGCGGGCCTGGTCTGACGGAAGCGAGGAACCTCCGCCCTAACGCTTGTTATATATCGCGAGGGAAAGCTCCTCGCAGTCCCAGAGGTGGACGCTTCGTCGTCAGGAGCCCCGTCATGAGGGTCATAGGGCTTGCAGCGCGCCATTGATCGCGAGGACGACTCGCTCTTGGTGCGGGCGGCAGATACCGTGGTGGGGTTACTCTTGCTCAAACCGGCGGGCTCTCGGAAGTCGTTTTGGGAATCACTCATGGACATCTCCCGGTGCTCGAGCGAGGGGTCGGGCGCGTAGAAATTGTCCCAGTTCGCTATCCTGTCACCGCGATCCACGCCTGAGGGGCAGGAGTCGCTGGAAAGCCCCAAATCCAGGGCACGGAGACAAAGAGGCTCCTGGAGGAAGGAAAAGAGAGATGATATGCACGGGGAGAAACAAATCATGGTGGAACATGTAGTGCGATAAACAACAAAGTGTAGAAAACAAATAAAGACAAGAAGCGCGGTACCCCAGCCGCGGGCAGGTGTCATTTCGCGATAGGGCTGGAAGCCCTGTCAAAACAGAAGGCCTGAGGGTGCGAACACTGTGTCAGAAAACTTTCCGCCGCTCCCAGCGCACGTCTCTAAAAATCAGAACGCGGCGATACGACGTTGATGGGACAGGACGTCAAGACGAAGACGTCATCCCCCGCCCACGCCGTTTCGCCTACCCACGACCTTTCGTCTCCCCGACAGAACCCTTGGGGCCAGGCGCGGCGTCGCCACCAGCCCACGACGATTGTCGGAGCGACGCGCAACCCAAGCCTAGCCCACGTTTTTTTAGGGCGGTGGCGTGGCGACGCCCTCCGCCGCCCAGAACACAGGAAAACCCACCCTCAGTGGGGCGGCCCTCGGGGAGGTCCGCACCCGAAGCCACAGGCGCCAGCGGCGCCGCCGTCGCTGGGCCTAGGGCTCGCCCGAAAACCCAGAAAAACCAGAAGAGCGCGAGGAAAGGAGAAGGGAGAGAGAAAGAAAAGGCGTACCTTGTGGTTTCAGGGAGGCGCGAGCAAACGATGACGGCGGCGCTGGCGGGCAGTTTCCGGCAAAGCAAGGACGGGCGGGCAAGGGCGAGAGCGGAAATGGCGTTTTGAGTTGGAAGTGACGAAATGAAGAAGACGAAGAGCGGAAACCGCTCTTTTATTTCGGATCCCAGCAGGCCGTGAGGATTTGGGCTTCGTTGGCGGGCGGCCCACGAAGCAAAACGGCCCAAAACAACTTCCTTCGCCACGCTCCTCGCCTCGTCGCCCTCATTTGCTCGCCCGTCTCCGAAACTTTAGCGCGTTCCCCGCATCACGTTTCCGGGTCGGGTACTTTTTTGGACCCGTCCTCAAAAAGGCATCAAGTCCCGGTCCATGGGGTTGTGTTGATACCAGGAACCGTCAACGCGGTAAGGCACCCCACCAAAACAAAATATGACCAAGTATAGACTTCTCAAAGATGTCGTCAAACCCTAAACTCTACGGCCATCACGATCGGATACGCCGCGGTCCAAACCAATGGTTCCTTACAAGGCAGACTCCCTACAAAGTGGAGGCCCGGTCCCGGGGGTTGCGCTCACCGCGCTCATCGCCCCGTCCCATCCACGCAAGTGGGTGGGCGGCAACGTCCCATCAGATGAGCGGTGGGCGGCAACGTCCCATCCCGGCCTTTGATTGGCTAGCCCCGCGGCTGCCGCCCCAGGAACCAACCGTGGGGCGACACGTACCTGGGCGGCGCTCGTCCCACATCGGCATCTCGCTCCAACCCAGCTCGAGCCTCCACTATAAATAGCGAGCTCAATGCACCAGAACGGGGATCGAAAAACCTCGCGAACCACATACACTAGATCTCGAGTTAAGATCATTGTTGTAGCCCGATACACCTAAACGCGATAGAGAATCTCTGTCTATTGTTGTAATCCCACAGCTAATACAAAATATCCTTTACACTACCTTCATCGCGTTATACTAGCGATCACATACTTTCCATCTCTTCGTCCGTTGACTCGGTTGAGTTCTAATCTTGTACTCTCATCGCGTTACATTCCTACCGGTGTTTTCGGACTTCAACACTTCCCACATCCTCTCCTCCTCCCCTCGCCCCGACGCCCGCTCCTTCGCCGCCGTCCTCCTCCACAAGATCCTCTCCGCCGCCGACTCCCCCCTTTGGCTCCGCCTCTCCGCACCCACCCGGTCCACCGTCTCCGAACTCCCCGCCGCCCTCCTCCCCAATAACTCCTGGCCGCAGCTCCTCCTCTTCATCTTCCAGACGTGCAATTTGAAAACCCTAATGCAGACGCTCAAGGAGGCTCTCAATTCGGCTGCCCCGCTCATCGGCTGCCTATCCGACTCCGTCCACGATGTCGAGGACAAGAAGCTCACCCGAGATCCAAAGCCGCCTGGCGTCCCTGTTTGGAAATCGGCCTGGTCCACCACCGGCGTTTAGTACCGCGAAATCCTCCGAGGTATTTCACATTCTCTCTCCTTGCTATTTTGATTCGCTTATTGTTGCTACGGTTTCTCGATGGCTATGCCATCGTCTTCTCCTTTCTAACCCTAAAGCTTCCGCCTCTCAAATCTCCAGAAGATTTTCTCCACTAAATCGGAAGGCGAAGAGCAGGAATCCGCTCTGAAATCGGGCTTTGACTCCGATTCCGATTCTTCCGCTTCGTCTGATGCGAGAGAAGCTAAAGAAATCTTTTGGTTGTTTACTTATCCGCACGTCTGAATGTATAATCCGCTCACGATGGCCAGATCTGCGAAGACTACTACAGATGAAAGGAAACGAGAGATGAGAACGAGAGAAATGGGATGTCGATCGGGTGTATTCTCTGTGCAAAGTTCTTTTCCTGTTTTAATCTTCTCTGATCTTCCTTTTTCTATATGGCTATGGCTATGCAACACGGCCTTTATCTCACGCATTCTGACCGATTCGAAATTGGAGGCTGTTTGCCCTAGGCCGATTCTGATTCCGGCAACAACTCCCTCTGCCTATTAGGTAAGCTGATAATTCCATTTTTTTATGCAAGAGATTATTGAGGAAGTTTGCTCAATTCAGGTTAAACCATGGAAAATGTTCTTCCGTTTACTTGCAATTATTGACGCCATTGCAGAGTCATTCCATTGTTGAGGGAGAGAATGAATATCCTGTTATTCGCCAGATATATACCATCATATGAAAATGACCCACCACAGGTCTAACTTTTGGATCACCCAGAAAAAAATGGCTTTGCAACCTTTGTTGGATTATTTTGAGGCTTTTGTTATGCTCCAACATATGTAGGTGATATAGTCCACTGTCTAGAAATGTGGTACATTGTAGTAATTGAAATGCCTTGATTTTTCTCAGGATATTTTGCAGCCTGAATGTATAATCCATAGGAGGGACAAGTTAATGTTGATCTTCTTTATAAACATTGCTTCTTCTTGAGCTTCCATTATAATCCTTGAAAAAGTTGTTTGATTACGTTAAATTCCATCTAGGTTAGCATGTAAAAAATTATTGGATTTAGATGATAGTACTTGCGCATATACATATTACTTGATTGTTGTTTACACTGATTAAGCTAAGTGTATCAACTTGGGATAAGATGTATCAAAGGTTCTGCACTATACTGGCGTATTGCACTTGCAGTTGATCATTTAAATGATGTATGGCGATTAGTAATGAGTAGATTATAAGCATGTATAATGTCTGTTCCATGACTATATACATCACAAGAAAAGAGAGTCTGTTTCCATGGAGAATTAATGATATGTGACTTAGACAAAGCTTGGTTATTCTTCTGCATGTTCATACGCAAAATACCAACTGAAAGTTTGTTTCTGTACTTTTGTCTGGCCATAACTTAAATCCGTTAATATGAAATGTATTATGATATTTGTCTGGAAGAATGGGGCTTCTTTGGTTCAGCCCCATTCTTACTACCCTCCTTATTTGGTGAATGCAAGAAAAGGAAACGGCGAAAAACCTACTACGGTCAATGTTGCTGCTTCCAGGTTTTCTCCGAGGTAGGGTGCACAGACGTGCAATGAATTGTTACTTATTAGAGTGTTTGTTCAAAATCATCATATATACTATTGATGAAGAGCAATAAACGTGTCTCTTTCATTTGATGCAGTGGCTTATTATTATTACTCTTCAACGCAGGTCCGCCAAAGTGTGATCTACGGAGATCAGCCTAGAAATAGGTATGATTGTGCTACATGTTTTCTAACTGCTTAGAACTTGGAAGTTCCACAACATGAATTTGGCCAGATTTAAAGCATTTAACTTATTTACTTCCAAAAAGAGGTGAAAGTGAACCTATTAAAATGATTAGTTTTTTGTTCTATTGAGTGTTTACAGTTAGATCTCCATCTGCCAAAACAATGTGATGGAAAGAGACTAGTTGTAGTATTTGTAAATGGTGGAGCATGGATTATTGGGTGCGTTTGTATGTTAGTTTCTAATAATATTATGTCCTAACATTTGAGGTCAACTCTTTCTTCGAGGTGCTGAATGTAGTCTCATCCTCTCATAATGTGAGATAAGCACTTAACTTTTTCCTGTCACTAACTCACTGTTCTTATCTGATCCAGGTACAAAGCATGGGGTGCTCTAATTGGAAAACAATTGGCAGAAAGAGGCATCATTGTTGCATGTCTTGACTACAAGCAAGTGTTATCGTATCTTCCTGATCAAAACATCTCATGTTATAGGGCTCTCCCAAATGATATCTGATTTTCTGAATTATGGATTATCGAGCTAAGGCTTTTCTCAAAAGCTTTAAAGTCTTCATAGTAGTTTATGGTATTTCCCGTATAAGGGGGTAAAATTATAAAGGAGATAGTAGTGTGCTGATGTTTGTAATACGACTTGACTCTTTGATTTTTGGACGCAGAATTTTTCCTCAGGGTACCATCACCGACATGATGAAGGATGTTTCTGAAGGGATCTCAGCTGTGTGCAATCATATTTCTCTTTTGGTGGTGATCCTAGCAG